>JAAAKO020037608.1:0-12536 GCA_010015015.2 Bolitophila cinerea
GTTGAAATTCCTATCACTATCAAAATAATTTAAAAAAATGGCCAAATTATTAAAAAAAATACTCTAAATAATTCTGGTTTAAGAATCTCAATAACTATATATATATAGAAAGAATCAAAACGAGAAATCCTTGAGGTAGAAAAACTAAGAGACAGGTAACTTACCTTTGACGACCAATAATCTTGATGCTTTGCAAACAATTTTAAAATAGAAGTGGTCCTTAGTTGTCTTCAGAAACTATCCGTAAATAAATTTTAATAAATTGTAATAAATTTAATCAATTGTAAAGTAGATATAAAGAGCCGACATGTTCAAAATGTGTAAACAATCTTTATTTAAATCGATTTGAAATAATATAAAAATAGGGATTTAAATACAATAAAAAAACGTTAGGATCCAAAGCTGGATAGCAGAGCTCTGCGCAGTTGGATGGCGATTACAAGCTATATGATCTTCTTATCTAGAAAAACTACATCTGTTTTTATGTATATTGTATATATTCGTATGTTTATATACTTCAGTGTCTTATTATCATAAAAATCAAAGATGTTTGATGGCACAGCCAAACTATTACGACGCGTTCTTGATGTGCACCTCAAAAGACATCTATATAGTTGTTTTTGTTGTTGTGGCTGTGATGGCAGTAGTGTTAAATTGTTTGTACATACATTTTTATCTAGTGTACCTGACGCTTGGGCAAACCAATTGCCATTCTCTAAGACGCTTATCTAAAACACCTTATAGCTTATATATTTTCTCATTTAAATGGGTCACACGCGTGGGCAGTCACACTCGCGGGCATTAGAAATCAATATTTTAGCGGTATACTTTATAGTACAGAAACTGTGCCTCACTAACTATTTCTTATTATGTATAATAGTGTAACTCATTGTAATATAATATGTATAGTTAAAACGACTTGGCGATTAGTATACGTATTATGCAAAAACGCCTATTTTATATTATATATATATACAATAATACACCGTAATCTTATATAGCTGCTGCCTCACATTTTTCATGCGCATTACCTGCTTCAGAATTATTGGACCGTTCAGTTTTGTGACAGAGCGATTGACGAATTTATCGCTAATTGTAATCTTAAAATAATAATGACTGTTTTATAAATATAATTTAATTAATACATGTTTTTGCTTATTGTGTGCATATTTATATATAAGTATACTATATTATATAGAGTAGAGAGCCATATATGCGCCGAAAGAGAGTGGTCTCTAAGATTTGCGTAGGTTTTCTCAATCTGTATACAATATTTTGTCTATGCAAAATACGATTGAACGTGCCTCTCGCATTGTCGAATTTGTCGATTCAAGAAATAATATTCTATACTTAAAAAACAATCACGTAAAATTCTCGAGTGTATCATTTATTTCTTAAATATCTTCTGCGCGATTGCTTAAACTAAAATGATTTTATACACAATTCATTGCGAACGTATATATGATCACACTCTTAAAGTGGCATCTTTAAATGTGGTTATATATACTTTCGCAAACGAGTGCGTGTCGTGTGCCTTCGTGAGGGCTGTCGTGCGCCCGAACGGATTATCAACTATTATCACAAGTGTAATTGAAACATTTGCCTAACTCACTATAACATAAACGAATTATAATCTATATAGGCTGTGCGCCACTCCGCCGACCGGTGCCGGTGGAATGTTACAGTGACAGAAACTTCATGAGCGCCTCGTAGATAAGGTTCGGATTGATGTCCGAGTCTGCAGTGTACCGGACGCCTCGTAGGCTACCGTCATCGTTGCTGACCACCCCGTACTCGCCGACAATGAATCCGTCTGGCGTTTTCTCTTCGACACGATACTTGCGGAAGTTACGACCCTCTACGACGTAGCCAACCTTTGGATCAGGCTCGTCTGCGGCACTATTCGATGGCGGACTCGTGGGTTCCTGAACACCGTGCCGTCGACCGTTGGTCATAACGCTGACTGCTTCATCGACTTCGTAGTTTGGCGTGGGAGTGTACTCTGTAGTGGTAGTGCTCACTCGACGCGGTCGATAGGTCGTGGGCGTGGTTGTCGTCGTAGTGGTGCTCATCCTGTGCTGCTGCTGTTCCCCGTATGGTCTTCGCATTATTGGATAGAATCGCCTGTCCTCGGCTGGAGATTGGGCAAGCAGATAGTTCTTGTCACCGTCCATGGCAGGTGCATTCAGCAGATCGTACGGAAGCTTGTCTAAATTGAAGATTACTTTTTTCGATGGAGGCGCCTGTGTGGTGGTGGTAGTGGGGAAGGTTGGCTGTCGTGCTCTCACCACTGCTGGCCGAACGTAGCCAGCTGGCAAAGAGTAGAACTTCGATGGTTGTCCGTAAACCTTCGAGGGTTCACTGTACACTTTCGACGGTTCGGAGTAGACCTTTGAGGGTTCTGAGTAAACACGTGATGGCTCTGAGTACACCTTCGATGGTTCACTGTAGATCCGCTCGGGCTCTCCGTACACTTTCGATGGTTCACCGTACACTTTAGCTGGTTCCGAGTAGTATTTGGCAGGAACTCCGTACACCTTCGATGCTTCCGAGTAAGTCTTGGCGGGCTCACTGTAGATCTTCTCCGGTTCACCGTACACTCGTGCTGGCTCACTTACGTGGGACGTCTGCTGTTGGTGCTGATGCTGTACATGCGTTTTATTATATTTTGCATGAAGATCCATCGGAACACTATCTTCATTATCCTTCCAGCTTTCATTGTGATTATTAATCGTCTGCGAAATGGAACTGTACGATACGGAACGCGGCCTGGCGCTACCTTCTTTCGGCTGAAAGTGTTGATCGTGAATGATTAGAGTTTGAATGGGATTCAGTGAATCCGCAGAGTGGCCGTAGTGTTCGAGTGGTGCCGAGACGACGCTTTGTACGAGCACCGATTCCTGTTTGGCCGAGTCCTTGGACAGAAGTGTATCGGAATGTGTGAACGGTTCCTTTTCTTCTATGGAAAAGTCACTTTTGTGTACGTTTGAATTGAGGACGCTGCTCGATTTTTGTTCGTCGAAGTGCTTCGGTGGCTGTTGCTGGTGTTCCTGATTCTGCTGTTCCTGATTGTGCTGGTGATTCTGAGGCTGCTGCTGCTGCTTCTGTCGCGCTGGCACATTTCGGGTACGTTGCTCCGAAGACGTGACACTCACCGAGATGATCTTGATCTCATCGGGCGGATAATTTCTGGCCGAGGACGGCGCTGGCTCGTTGGACAGACGATTCGGTAGATGCAATTCTTCAGCTTCATCTTCGCTGTCATCATTTGAAAATAAATCATTTTCAGTTTTATTCAGCACCATCGGTAAATCGTCCAGGAAAATGATCTCACTGCCAGACGTGACGCGTACGTTCTTGCCGGACTCATGGTGGTGATCACTGAAATCCGGTGACACGGAATTTTCTGGTGGTTCGACGGTTGTGGTTTTCGTTGTGGGTACATAGTGTTTCTTGCGATATCCGTACCGTGGCACATCGGCCTTCTCCATGCTACGGAACATCGTTTCGATGGAGAGCATGCCCTCGCGATCGTTGCCCGATTGCGAATCTTGGAATTTCATTAGTTTAGCGTTTGTGTCGAACGGAGATGCATCCTCTGGCAGTGGTAGCTCTGTATCGCTGGCGCTGGGCTGACTCTCGTGATTGATGTAGATTGAGAGGAACTCCCGGCCTGCGATGAGATCGTTTCCGGCCATCGGTACGCCGGACGTGCGGAGGGGCAGGTTTGTTGTGATCTGCAAGAGAATGGAATTGATGGTTAAGGATTTTTTTTAAGATTATTTGAGTACTTATAAGTTTATTTTATTCTATTCTATATTATTTTCAAAGAAGGCATATTTTCTGGGATATATATTTTCGAGGTACAATTTGTAGAAATTGCGGATGGAAGAAAAATATTACTATCGCGAGCAATCATAAAACCGGCCATTTTGGTACTACGATCTCTTAAAATTGTTATAAAAAGAGCATTTATAGTATATTTGGCAAATCTTCAATTTAAATCTCTCACTCATTTTTTTTTGGATTTAGGATGTCCATTGCAAAAAAAACTCTCAAGAGGCTGTCTTTGTGTTTTCCTTTTCACTAACACTAACCAAAAATAATAAATTAAACAAAAGAAGATTAATCTTGCTTCTAACCGCACATCTCAACCTCCACTACATCCCATTTTTTTTGTTGTGGGTTGCTAAGGAAAAGATTAGCCGTCTATTTCTTAGAATTTTGATTTTGGATATTCTGATCTTGGAGCTTTTGATTTTGGAGATTTAATTTTAGATATTTTGATTTTGTAGATTGGTGTATTTTGTAGTAATAGACTAAATAGGGAATCTGATTTTGGATAATCTTTTTTTAATATTTTGATTCTGGGATCTTAATTTGGTTATAAATTAATGAGAACACAAAATTAATGTCTACAAATCAAAATCCTAAAAATAATTGTAACATTCTAACAACAGGAATTAACAGACAGTAATTAACAAACTTTATTTATTTTTCGTTATAGTCATTTATATTAAAACATGTTTAAAAATGGTTTTTATAACCAACTTAAGCTTTATATGATTTTTTATTGTATTTTTAGATAATTTTCTATTGGATTTTTTTTTTAACCATTTAAATGCTGGCTGCAGATTGTTAAATATTAGGCTGCACCTTCTTTAACTTTCATCTGAACAGATTTAAATAGAATCACCGTGGTATTTTATTTTAATCTGAGCTAATAACTTAGGGTAAGTTTTCTATATTTTGTTCATAAACGACGTGGCAGATATTTTCATGTACTCTTTGAGTGTATGCTAATGATCTGAAGATATTTAGTAGAATTGAGACGATATGAATTTGCAACATTTTTTTGTAGTTGTGACGTCAACGGGAAAATATCTCCACAATTTAATTTATCCCCCTTTGGAAACAAACGCCAGGGAGATTTATGTAGTGACAATAATTATGGCTGACAATAAAGAGTCTCCAAAAATTGAATAGGTAATCTCATAAAAGTAAAAATATATAAATTCGTTCGTCAATTTTTTGTTCTTTGAAAACTTAATTTCATAAAAGTTAATGTCGTATACTGATGTAGAATTCAAGAATTCTAGATCGGTGGTTCTGGTTACTATATTCATTTAATACAATTCGAAATAGTAAATGGTGAGATCATGAAAACAAAATCATAAATTTGTTGTTTATGTTTATAATAATAGTAAACAAGTTATATCAAAACAATAATAGAGAATGCAATACAAAAGACCAACAACCTCTATTTTCATGTTTCCTGTAGTTACCATGTAATATTTGTTTGTGTATATACAATATTGTAATACGTACATATACGAGTACGTATATCTTATATATAGTACCATATAGGCACAGCCGACGCGTGCTCCACGTGCAAACACTAAACAAACAACCTGTTCAAATCTTAAATCTCCGTCTGATCACCAAATTAAGCCATGCATAAGTATACTTGTAATATATGTAATATAAATGTTTATTATAAATATTATAAATAGATATTAAATTGTAATATGCACAGCAGCATTTGAAATGACCTTGTCATTACAAAATGTTGATCCAAGATACAATGTATGTTTTAATATAAATATATAAAAATATATAGACATATAAATATATATACAGGGTGAAACATACATATACATTTTCGGAGACGGTCAATTTAAACGCCCGTATTTCTCCTTCGTTTTAATTGTGTTTTAAAATTAGAACATTAGAAATAAAACCTTTTTTTTTACATTCTTCTTATTCGATATAATTTTTTTTTATATTTTTACTCATTTTATCACAGTTTTGTGGATACAATTAAATTGGAAATATTGACCTTAAACATTCTTCCAAAACAAGAATAACGTATTTTGAAGGCATCCCAAGTGCTGACCTAAGAAGAAACAAAATGGATCAAGATACATCGACACCTTCAAAGCAACATAGATTCGTGCAGTATGAGAAAAGGTTATTCGCCAGATGGCCTCTTGAAAGGATCAAGGAAATAACTTAAATCCGGCGTAGCACTGAACCGTCATCGTTGGGAGATAAAATATCGTCCTTTAAGAGCATACATAATTTTTGGACAGTGCGAATCAACATCGTCGTGCTCGTGACAAAGATGTCAATTTCCCTATTTTTCGGCTTTGTATTTGGTTTGTATACTCTGGTGATCCTTCCAAGGCGCCATCTTGTGGAAAGCGTATTCACATTCTTCACGGTTCACGCGGGAACCATGTCTCCTTCCCTCAGTTTCCAATATATGTATCTTTTAGCCAGTTTATTATTAAATTATTATTATTATTATTAAGTAAAAAAAATAACAGTAGCCGATGGCTGATTGGCCGAAATCGGCCAATAATTTGAAAAAATATTGAGTTTTTTCTCGGTTATTTTATTTTTAAGATTTTAGTGGTTTTTTACACTGATTATTTGGTTTCACGCTCAAAATATTTTCAATTAACTTTTAAATCATCTTTAAATAAGATTTTCTCAAATCATAAGTCCAAACAGGTGTTAGATTTTTGCGTATTTGTAAATGTTTTTAGGGAGGAGTGTATTTAAGGAGGGTAATCAAAATAATGCAAAAAGAAAATGCCCACCTTACACCTATTTAATCCGCCTATTCTTTTAACACTTTACCATGCTGTGGTTATAATCATTTTAGTTTTTGCTTTACTTGTTTTATTGATTGTTTTTTGATTTAAAAAAACTTCAGCTTTTCCCTCCAAAAATATCAAATAAATGGATAAATTATGTCTGCTTTATACAACAAAAGTATACGATTATCTCATATATAGATATTTTGGCGATGGAATCCACTATTCACCTCTGCTTAAAATATTTTGATGCCTTTCTGGTGTGGCAACGAACCGTTAGACCTTTTAGTCTAGTCCGACAGTAACTAAATCAGTATCAGTCTACGGATTCTCACGGGTCAATGACTACGTGCCTACTAATCAAGGACCTGCATCGATGTGGTAACTTGGATAGCCCAACCTGCAGGTGCGAGAAAATTTTATCTTTTCAAGTGTTCCACTCCAACAAGATCCCTTAACTCCGCCTTCTTCCTCTTAGTAAGATTGCAGTTCTTCAAGAGATAGTGTATATTCCCGGGGGACGACAAAAGTCATCATTGAATGAGTGAATTGTAAAACCAACGTAAAAAGTGTTTATTTTCATCGTATTGAATTCGGATTTAAAATGATTTTAAAACCAATATAACCAATCTAATAAGTAAAAATTGATAATCAGGAGGTTTTATTTCGGTCTAAAAAGTTAAAAACTTTTTCTATTTTTAAAACACTATTAAACCGAGTAAAAATAAGGGCGTTAAATCACTTAAAACAAGCAAATTAAAGACTAATGATGAATACTATAAATGAATTTCGTAGAATATCGCTTCCCTGAGATTTTGCTTTTTGTTTAATTTCAAATAAGGACTAACAAATTGGGATAGAATCACAAATCCATTTACTATCTTTGGAGATACACTGGATTTTAAAAAAAGTCTAAAAATTGTATTTTTAAATTTTACAACAATTACGGTATTAAGCGGTTTCAACGCGAGATGAATCAGTTGTTCTGGGTCTATCTCTAGTTAAAAAAAAACGAAAGAGTCAAAAAGCGACGAACTTAATTTAATGTTGATATACAAAATATCCCATCAAGTTCGCTGCGTGATGCATAAAAATCAAAGTTGTAATTTTCCAAATCACTTTATTATTAAAAAATAAAATAAATATTTGCAAAATAAATAATATTTATCTAAATAAAAATAAATAGTAGAAACAGTTGGAGTTAAAATAACTGTCGACAATAATGGAAAATATGTTTAAATAATTTATAATACAAAAAAAATATTTCCGTGTGATTCACCCTGTATAGTCTGTATGAATAAATCGTGCAAACATTTTTGTAATCTTATATAGTAGTTGCATTCGGATTCGATGAACTTGATGTCAGACACTCGAAATAACTCGACAATTATTAAACAACATACCTTCATATGCCTGTGGATTAGGAATCCGATGAGGTAAACGTAACCAAGCGCCCATGTGTGTGTGTATATGTAAATTAGATTTATTATATTAAATATATGTATACAAACATAACATATATTATAGTTTGTGGCTGTTAGCAAATTCGTCATACTCGCCAAGCGTCGCCAAGCGCATAAACATTATCCACATACATTTTGTGTGGGTGGCTGAACTACAAAACCGCTTAAGATTATGTCAAACATAATAACAACATATGCCGTTCTGTCTTCTGTGTATTTACCGCACATTAAATACTATAAATGCCGCAAATGCGAGTGTTTTTCCGTTATTCAAAGTGTAGTGGCAAATGTCGTATGCGTGATGACGCTGCTGCTGCGGTAAGTGACATAATTTCAAGACAACGAAATTCACAAGAAGGTAGGTCATGGATTTGGTCGTTGCCACCGCGCGACGCTGTTAAAATTCCTTTCGCTTGAATCTGATGAGCGTGCAAAGAAAGAAGATCACGTAGGTCTCTGAGAGAGCGCGAGCGAGCAACGTATGTGTGTGTGTGAGAGAGAGTGATGCCTATACGCGATCGTGATCACACACAAATTTGTGAGCCACGATCGTTTGCGCGTTATTAGGGGTCACATTAAGCAATGAACCGCGAAAACTGCGTTGCCAAGATGAACTCGACGACTGGCCCAGGGTCATGGGTGCACGGATCCGAGAAACCAACAAAACAATTCGATTTGCTGCGGCAATTAACGCGTTACACCGAGAGTGCCTTCATTTTATACAATATTATATATATAAATAGCATTGAACACAAAAACTAATACTATAATTATGCAAACAGCATAAACTAATAGTTAGTTTGTTGTTTCGCGGTTGCAATTCAACGAAACTAAAAAAATATAGTATGTACATGTAATTCTTCGATCACTGGCGATCGCACACGTTTCGTTTGTTCGATGCGTGATCGTAAACAAATATATATAAAATAAAGTAATTGCGCACGTATATATCGCGTGTGCCTATAGGCTAGGACGCTAGAGCCATTCACAAACACAGTATTTTAAGCGGCGATGACATTTGAATAATTCCGCACTCAACTAATTGCTTTATTAGATGATCTCGATAAGTTGTCGGGCTCGAGCTCAACCAGTGTAACAGAGGCTGTGTTTTGCATATAGATCGAGATATCGTGTCGCCATAACGATGCCGTAAAACGATCGTAAAATAACACTTAGAATGGCGGTATAAACAGCGTCTCTGAGCTTTCAGTGTGTGTATGTATGTGTGTGTGTTTTCTTGATTATTTGAACATACATTAAAATCGCACACACACATAATTTGCCTCAATGTAGGTTTTATTTGATGGTGAATTATTTAGTCATACAAAGTGCATTAAATAAAACGATATTGTACCAGAAAGCTTTTATATTGACATGGACTTTATTATTGTAATTAAATTACTGTTTGTTAGTGACCACACCCCCGTCATCTTATTCATATATACATATAAATCGAATAATATAGATAGTAATTCACTATAAGGATTTGATTTACCATTTTGCATATATAATTATTTATTTTTTGAATGCATTTATTATTAATAATTTATGCATAATCAAATGAACATAAAAAATATAATCCATTAATGTCTGATTTTGTATAATTAGCCATTAAAATCGTTGTAAATTTGTTACGAGCACGCAGTGGTTTGCCTTAGAGCTTAAATGCGCTAGCGGGCCGGAGTGCAAGATGCGCGCGCCCGCGTGTACTTATACGCGAGGATTGTGTGTAGTATCGTGTACATGCAATGCTGGTGCAACCACGCTGCGTTCGTATTCGTCATTTTGATCTATATGCACTTGCACATCGAGTGAGCGTAGGCGATCGCACTATTAAAATTGATCACTGTACACATGACGTCTATATTATTGATGGCCAGAATAAAAATACCAGTTCTGCATTTATCAAACGGAAGAAGTACATCGATATGCAATTAATAATAGAATATACATTATACACACATAAATCAAAACAATTACACGTATTTTTAGAAATGCGTCAAAAATATAAATGCGGTGATTTCATGGACTAATGCGATGGGAAAATCACTTGGGATAATCATAAACCCAGTATTATATAATATTAATAATATTTTAAATATTTTGTGTATTTCGCAATATAAATGTATTTCTAAGATTATAATATTCCAAATATATTAATAATGTTCTTGATATTTGCAAATAAAAATATTTATTTTTAAATTTATTGTAAATAAATATGATGTAATTTTAATTCAGTCAACAAATTTGTTAAAAATATAAAATTAAAAAACAGGGCAAAACATTTAACATAAACGTTTTTTTTAAGTCGTTTATGATCAGCAAATACTTGCTGGTTAAATACGCGGACCCGTTAGGAAAACCGATTTTTATATGAAACCGGATTTATTGAGCTAAAATGAACATAGTTTTTTTTCAATATTTAAATTTTAAGAAATTATATATGATACCTAAGGGTCAATTTGTTCACTCGGAGTTTGATAACTCGATATATAACCCTGTGATTTCACCAAAAATCAATTGAATTTGTTCACTTAAAATTTTTAATAACTCGCGATATTCAACAAAAATCGTTAGATTTGTTTTTTTTTAACCCAAGTCAACTCCTGATATTCGTGGAAACTTATCAGTTTAGTTTTATTGACAAAGTCAGTCACGATCGAAAAGCAATTCGAAATATTATATATAATTTTAATACATTTAATATTTATGTATAATATCTCATATTCTTGGTATTCACAATAATACCGCATTTTTCTGTTGTTTTATATTCTTGTATTATTTTGCTTATTCCTAGTATTTGCAAATATTTTCAGTATTCGTAACTTCAATTAAAAAAATGAAACACACGTTACCTTACCCATATCAAACAATGATTTATTTTAAAATAAATGTCACATATCTTTATCCACATAAAAATTATAAATATATTGAAATTTAAAAAATATATAACATTGTGAAATGAATGTATACATTATTAAATTCTCTTTTTTATATACATATATATATATTATTTTTAATAAATAAAAATTATAATTATGGAGGGAGGTTTGGTCAAAACAAGCATCAAAATTTAGCACTTCTTGATATGAAAACTTCTGCGCCGGAGCAAAAAATTAAAATTTTGGTGCAATTAAAAAAATATATATTTAGTTAAAAAAAATGTATGGCTATTACTACGATTAAAATTTTTGTCTATAAATTTGTTGTTAAGATTAATAGTCTAGCTCAAAAAAGGGTCTGCAAATCAAAAAATGTTAAAACACTGGTGCTTGTATTGCTATAAATGATATTTTCAATTAACCCGTCTTTTATGAAATCAACCTGAATTAATATCACTTAGACATCACTTACAATTTTGTATTTTTTTTAATTTTTTTAATAACTGAATCAGTTATTATTTTAGACAAGAAAAAAAAGATTGTTAACCGTTAAAATGTGTAGCAATTTTTTATATATATTTTAAAAAAAAGTCAAAAAAAGTCCGTATAGGATATGGATAGGATATATACAAAAAAAATAATGTTACTAATATCTAGAGATGCATTTGCTGACTAAAACTAAAAATACTAAAAAATTTTTTTTTTGTTTTTTCTGTGTTTCGATTGCAATATATCAAAAACCGATATCGACGCAACAAGGTATTGATGATTCACTGTATGAGAACTGCTTTAATAATAATCATTTTTTTAAAACCTTTTTTAGGTTGTTAACCAGTAGTTACTTTTTTGTATAAAAAATAATCATACTTAATCTACTCAATGCCCTCTTTATGTCACAGTTATCCATGTTTTCTTACCATGGTTGCTTCATTATATATTTTCATTTAAATAAATGTATTCCTATATAAAATCAAAAAGCTAAATTTGAATTTCTAACAATTTAAAAAACATTACTTATTTCTATCATCACACGGGAGTTTCATTTAAGCGGGTGCTCTTCACAATATAAACTAAAATTAAGTAACGGGTTTTATAAGTAGACTTTTTATAAATGTGAAAAAAAAATACATAAGTTAAAAAGGATTTTCGAAATTCAGAAAATTCTAGAAATTATTTTTCTCGATATTCGAAAAAAAATATTAGAAAGGAACTATCTCTACTTATATCCTGAAATATGTTTCTTAGGTATATCCAAAAAAGTTATAATTTAGCCTCTCCAAAAGAGACACAAAAGTTGTAAAATAAATTCCAAATTATTTTAGTATTTAAAAAAAAGATTATTGCCAGAGCATGCAATTGAAATTTTATAAGCAAGTAAACTGAAGATGAAAAATACGTTATTTTTAGAAAATTTACTAATGCTTAAATTTTGAATTATTATATATTTTTTGATAAAAATTACGCATTTACAAAACACAGTGTAATATGTTATTTTATTAAATTAATTTGAATAAACATGATCAAAAAACATAAATGAACAACCAGAAAGTATAATCTGATCAAATTAAATAGCTTTTGTTCTTTTTATA
>JAAAKO020037619.1:0-12536 GCA_010015015.2 Bolitophila cinerea
GTACAGTTATGTTAGCCAGTTCTATTACGCTAGCATGTAACTGTTGCCAACGCTCCATGATTTCTATTGGAACTAACAGATCCCCAATGTTCAAACGCCATATATCTTGGATCATTTTACCATGGACAATAACAGGTGCGAATAAGCCACTGGGATCATGTACTTTGGCAATACCACTTATCACCTGGCGTTTAGTCATCTTATCTGGATAATTTCGGTCATAATTATATAAATAAACTCGTTTGCACGGGACTTAGAAAAATAAAAATTAGAAAATAAAGGAAGAGAGGTTCAAAATTATTCTTTTTTTTTATTTTATATTATTTTTATTAAAAAAACGCGCAAACGTCTATTTAAGTTTAAGTTTGAGCTGGATTAGATAGTGTGGAAGTGAGTTAAAAAGGTGTCAAAAAATCTATCGACGGTCATATATAACAAGTAAAAAATTAAGGATTTGAATTTTATTTTGAAGTTTTTGTTAAAAATAATTATTTGTTAATTCTCTCATCTTGTTTCCGCGTGTTAAGTGTTATACGGACCTAATAATAACATTATCCGAATCAAAATATAATCTGTCCAAAAATAGTATTGCGAAACAGCGATTGTCGTTATGGTTACAAGGTTACCATCACTATAACTAATTTCATTGGACTCTGTAATAAAGAATCAAAATGTATTTGTAACAAATATTAAGCAACTCATTTAATATATTCTTCAAATTTTAATGCGGTCACGATATATTATATTTTGAGAGCAATAACTTGTCATGTTCAAATTTCATTATCATTTCAAATATATACAAATGTCTTTGAAGATCTGTGTGGAATTTGCATTTTAACGCGGAGCGTGTTTAAAATAAATTGAACGACTATCATTAATATCAATGTCATACATATACTCGTAAGTTTTGCGGCGACCAACATATACGAGTATATAATAAAATTATCTATAAATATCAAAGTTCATAAAAATTCAGTCTTAAATTCACGGTGTTGAAGATTGCTTATATACTCCTGTTTCCATCGATGCCAGAAATCTTGTCGAATCCATTGAACATCGTGACAACGAATTCAATCGTAAATCACTTATTTCAGGATCGGCTACTGTTTGTAGTGCTTCTCCGATTAGAAAGTGACTAGGGGTCAACGCGATCAAATCACCAATTTATGATTTAGCTCTGTAACAATTAAGTAGGTTAATGGATTTGTAGGATATAAAATAATTGGAAACTTTTGATCAAACGGTAAGTTCGACTGCGCATGAGACTTTATTTATCCAAGAACGGATTCAAACTGATCAAACAGCTTTTAAGATGAAGTGGTTTCCCATTTCGTATGCAAGCTATCTCCTCAGCATACTGTACTGATTGCACCAGAATTTTAACGCAGATTCTGTGTTATCCACAGTAAGTGGGCCGTATTGACGGTCATCTGTAGAGGCACGCAGGTTGCGTGCAAATCTCTGCAAGTAAGCCGTTATCCGTAGCAGCCGTTTAAGCGAAGAGTATTTCGATAGTAAATCCCAATTGAATATAATCGTTGTTAACACAACTAACACGAGTTTCCGTTTACCTTATAATTCAACTGCCACCATTGAAGATGGAAGCTATGGCCATTCGGATTTGTCCTTAATGAGCCAGGTGGGTCCATTCCACCACAACAAATGGTGTTCGAGCAGTTCAGGTGCTAATCCTCGTGATGCACAGTCTGCTGAATTGCCGCCAGGATGTTGGTATGCTGCACGACTGTATCTCGGACACTCTATTGGCCACAAAGGTAGGCCAAGTTGCCGGTAACTTTCTTATCCATGATAACACCACCACAGAATCGCACCACAGATAGCACTCCATTGTACCCATTTTTAATAAGTTCTTTAATGTTGTAAGTAGTCTGGTTAGTAACACTGCGCCGCAAAGCTCTAGTCTCGCCAATGACACCTGTTTGACTGGTGCCACGCGAGTTTTCGATGAAATCAAAGCTACTGTGACCCGTCCGTCTGGCCATGTTGATCGAGCGTACACAACTGCTGCATATGCGTTGTCCGTTGTTCCAAGCCATCGTTGAATTCGTATTGCCTCAATGCTTCAAAGGCCCATGCAAAACTCAGTCCACTTCGATGCGATCGATTCTGGAAGTGGCTGATCCCATTCCAATCCCAGTGCCCACAATTGTTGCATCATAATTTTTGCTATTATGACAATGGGAGCCAGCCGAGCGGATCAAACAACTTTGCAATCTCCGACAGCATACGTCGTTTCGTCAAGGTGGGTCGCAAGGATGGTTGGTGAACCTTAAAAGAGAATTGATCAGTAGCAGCGAACCAGTAAGTACCTAATGCCTTTATCGTCGTGTCGGTGTCGAAGTTTAAGGGTTCTTGACACTCCCGTAGATTGGCCGGAATTGCTTTTAAAACTTCATTGCAATTCGAAGCCCATTTCCGTAACTTAAAGCCTCCACTTAATTAAAGTTTTGAAATGTCCGATTGAAGCTTAACAGCATCGGATACAGATGTGCATCCAGTGATTAAATCGTCTACATAAAAATCTTCCAGTACCGTTGTCGCCGCCGTTGCTGAATCTATTAAGTTGTCGAGTGCTACTGTCAAGTATGGTGCTGCTGCCGTACCGTATGTAACCGTCCGTAACTCGAACGTTTTAAGCTCATCCGTTGGTGATTCTCGCCAGAGAATTCGCTGGTATTTTCCATCATTTTGTTACATCTGCCGTGATCGCAATTCGATTCGAAAGCGAATTAAAATGCAGTACAAGTCGTCCTGCAGTTTTGGGCCGACAAATAATTTATCGTTTAACGAAACACCTGAGCTGGATTTGTGAGATGCATCGAACACGACACGTAGTTTTGTCGTTGTGGTACTGCGTCTTTGATCACGCAGTGGTGCGGAATATAATATGCTTCCTCATGGTCACTTACTTCTGATGCATCGACTGCCTGCATGTGATTTAATGCAACGTGTTCTCTCATAAATTCTACGTACTGGGCATTCAAGTCGGCATTGTAGAGAGTCTCCTTTCAAGTTGCAAAAAACGACGCATCGCAGACGACAATGTGTGATCTAGAGGTAAAGAGCTTTCGATGAATGGTAATTTTACAGCGTACCTACCATTTGCACTGCTCTTCTTCTGTTGTTAGCAAGGGAACCGTTGTTGCGACTTCTTCGATTCTCCAAAATCTTTGAAGTGTATCTTCTAGGTTCCATTCAACGTGACCGTTCCATATATTCTTGCTGCTTTCAGAGCAAATGTATTCCGTTTAACATTGGCGCACCGTATATGTCAGCGCCAATGAGCAGGTCCACTTTCACAGGCAAATAAAATTTTGGATCTGCTAACAAACAACTATCAACAGGCAAACTGTCATCGATATTTATTATTTGGCTAGCTAAATACGATGTGAGTTTTTCCAGCACCAGAAATTCTGTTGACAAGTGATACTCTGGATAGATTAATGACGTTAGTCTGGCTGTTATCTTTCCGTTTGTTGAACCAGCGTTTGCTTGTCCTATTCCACTTATGATCAATCCAGAATGTTTCCGTGGTAGATTTAACCGTTGTTCACAATCCTCTGAGATAAAACTCGCTTGCGAGCCCGTGTCCAACAATGCTCGCACTGAGATAGTTCTTTCGTCCATTGCTTGTACTGTCATAATCGCCGTTTCCAGTAATATGTGGTTCTGAGCACCGTTACCGTGAGTGCTGATGTTCACGATTTGAGTGTATGATGGTTGCAAACAAATCGTGAAAAGACGACCAGTCTTCCAACTTTCCCACCCTAGGTAGCTACATGTCTGTAGATTCCGACCGTTCCACACCGTCCGTATTTAAAAAAGTGCAGTTTGCTCCGGCAAGCTCAATTAGCTGTGATCTTATGGAACATATCTTCCGTCTGATCCATTTCTATCAGCTGAAATGGCAATTCCTTTTTGCCTCTTCCACGTTTATCTGAGCTTCCAGAAAATCATTCCAGTACTTTTCCAAGCTATCTTGTTTGCACTCAATGAGTTCACTGGAACTGTTCTCCATATCCAAATACATAAAACTGCTATAAATGCTATGGTCGATTGGAGTGTTAGTAGATTTGACAATTAAATTACAAACATTGCAGGTTGCCCTTATTAGGAAAATCACGCCACAAACCCTTTAAAGGGGACGACTGGTTTAGACTAATTGCCCCTATTTAAATTGGGGAATGAGTGTGTTTAGTAAAAGAAGTTTCATATATATTAAAAAACCAATTTTTTTAATCATTTGCCTGAGCTTCTATTTTTTATATTCTCTTGTAAAAAATATTTTAATTTTTGATTGTATTTTTTTGTAAATGGACACTATTTTTTTGGGTTAATTTTTAACTTTAAAGCACACCCCACTTAAAATGTTTTTTTATGCTTGAAAAATAATAGCAACAACAACAACAACACCAACCATTTTTTTAAAAAGTATAATCTTCAGCTATTATTACGTAAACTTATTGTCATTTTGACCAAATATCCTTGCAAAATTTTTTTTTTTATATTTTGTAGTTAAACTGAGTGAACAATAAAAATAAATTCTTAAATGCAATTATAGCTTCATTTCGGATAAGATAAGATACTGTTTTGTTTGTCACTTTCTCAAGAACACACTTGGTATAGTTTTCCTTTGTCCGTTGCCAGTCGATCTGTTAGGGATGCCAGGAACTTGCCTAAAACGGTTTTGCCTTATATATATAGAGAATATAATATAATGCTCGTAATAGAAAGTTGTACTATATATATATATAATATGAATACGAGTAGAACAGTAGTCGATCCCTCTTTTTATGCGTCGACGTTCACGTGTCTTGCCTGGACATGTGCGAAGATGGATGGTGTGCACGCGTCGGTTACATTGTCAATACTTTTGCATTGAATTTAACTGTATATTTATAATAAATTGTGTTTACACCCCTTTGGCGTTGATTGTAGAGTGAACTACAGCCCCTAGATTAATTAAAATCAATCTAATGTTTAATAATATCCTATATAAATATTCTATATTTGAGGCAGACATTGTGTAAACGCACGTAGACGCATAATTGTTTATGTTTTAACCCGAAATACTTACACATTTGTTACATAAATGCAGGATTCCGTTTTAAATGCACTTTGCTGCGCTGTGCAACGACCGACGTGCCGCGCCGGGAAACATTGATGTCGTTCCGGACCTATCATTCTAGACTTTTGCCACCAGTTTCCGGTTCACCGGGTTGCAGCGTGTATATGAGCGTGGATGGCAGTACAATTTCCGTTCAATCAACATCGGCCCCAAAACGGCATTTATATACTATCTCCGCATATACCATCGCCGTCGCGGCGGCGGCGGGTGGGCGGAGGCGGGCGGCGGGCGTCGAAAGAATCGTATACACGTAGAACACCCACACTTCCGCATACAAATAATGTGTATGTATGTATATTGAGTGAGTTTCTTGAACGGTCGGTGTTAATATGTATATAAATACATATATGTAATTTAAGCTATATATTCCCTGAATACACTCATACTCTTGTGTGTATGCGCGAACGCCGATTTTATGGAAATTGGATGCATTTGACTTGTGCACAGCTGCATTGTGCATTTTCACGGGAACGTATGTCTATAAAAGACACCCAGCGAGCGGTATTCAGTGCGAAATACAATAAACAACCTGGCGAATATTTGCGAGCGCGCAGACATAAAATACGGAGCGGAGCGTTGAGGTGTGAGTGTGTGTGTGTGTGTGTGCTGTCTGGCATATAATATGCCATATATTACATATATACACATAATATATAGTATATATACTATTATATATAATAGCTGCTACTTTAAATTTTGTGGCAGAATAATTACGGGCACACATTTCAGACGGTGTGACATCGCATATTATTACTTGGTAATGTTCAACGGAAAATGCATAAAAATACAACAACAAAAAACAACAACAACAACCGACAACCGACAACAATCTGACAAGAGACTGACTAAATGGAATTGCGAGCACGTTCGCTGAGCATTAGCGCACTTCTCTTGGCGAATAAATATAGTATACAAGATTCGTTAAGTGTTACGTCATCAGTCTGAGTAACAATTAATTTTGAATTTCCTATAGGCGTCTTTCGATTTTATAGCTCTGCGTAAATTCTAAATAGTTATTAGAACAATATTTTAATCTTAAACATTAAATTTTTTAAATAAGATTTCTATTATTAGTATTACTATTTTATTATTATTATTATTATATTATTATATCTATTATTATTATACTGGATAATCGCATATATTATAAATAATTTTGCAAATATCTAAAATATTTAAACGAACACAGTAATTATAGTCAATATTCGCGAATATTTATTATATAAAAATATATAAGAATATTATATAATATATAATTAATACCGAAATAATTTACATAATACTAACATTTTATTTTCTAATACAAAAATTTTAATTTCAATGAAAAATATCAAGATTATCAAAAATCTCTGAGAATATTATGAATATTCTTACAAATGCACAAATTTAAATTGTATTTACGAATATCATTAAAATTACGTATATCAGAAAAAATGCGAATATTAGAAATATATCGAGAATATTAAAAATTGGAAATATAAAATTTGCATAATAATACATGAGTATAAAAACAACAAAAATTGAATATGATATTAATACTTGCAAATACAAAAGTAATGATATGTTATTCATTAACATTAAAAATATTGAAAATATATGCAGTCAATTTAAAAATAATGATTATTATATGGAGATATTAAAAATACTATTATTATATTTGAAGATATTGAAAATATAGAAAATATATTTGATACTCTTAGAATTAGATTACGAAATATACAAAATAGTTTGAATATTATATTATTAATTATATATTTAAAGGTCTACATGATTTGATTATATCAATCTTGATAAATAATAAAATAATATAAATAATATACAGAATTTTTAATAATATAAATAAATGGAATCTATTTCTATATTTGTATAGGCAAAACAAAATTATATACAGTTTGACTAGTTGAAAAATACTAGTACAATTTTTACTAATTGGACTAATGTAATAAATATTTTTTTATTACACCGTATTTTTAATAGCCTAAATGGATTTCTTAAAACTTTTAAATTGTCCCTAAAAAAACAATATTTAAAAAAAAAACATTGTTTTTGGATAAATATTTATTTATTGTAACTAAAAATTGTTCATGGTAACACATTTTTTTCTTGGGAACTTATTAATTCAAAAAAAAAATGTTAAAAAAAATAAATGTAACATATATACATTAAATTAAATTAATAAATAAAAAAAGTATATTTTATGATAAAAAAAGCTAACAAAAAAGTGTGCCTATAAAAATGTCCCAAAACAGTTTTTACCCAAAATAATTTATAAATATCGCAATGTTCTATTAGTCTGCACTTTTTTAACCCTTTCTTGCCACTAAGTTAAGTATAATGTATGATGTTATATAAATATTACAGCCAAAAAGTATACTACCTTCATTTTATGCAGGATTTTTAATATGTCATTAAGGCCTAAAAATAAAGTTTTTTTTTAATTAATCTTTTTTATTTTTTACGGCAATTTAAAAAAAATACAGTAAACTATCAATATATATTTTTTTTAAATAAATTTGCAGACAAACCTAAAAGAACGATTTCATAATTTTTGCAGGATTTTTCAAATGACATTTTAATCTTTACCATCTTTAAAAACCAAATTTAATTTTATTTTTTTTATTTTTTTTATAGAATTGCAAATTTTACAGAAAATCGTTCTGCTTCTTTTTAACCAACTTCATACATTATTTTAGACGAAATATAACACCCAAAATCTTTAAAAGTAATAGAAAAAAGGTTATAAATATTTTATTATGCATATAATCTTTAAAAAAATAAATAAAAAAAACTTACTTTCGGTGTTCATACAACGATATTCGATTTCACGTGGAATGCATCATATCGATAACATATCACTCCCGGAATATAGTGTCAAACCTTGGATAATACCGGATAATACCTATAATATTGCAAATATTTTACAAAATTTTTATAGTAATTTAAAGTCTAAATTCGCAAATATTCATAAATACTATTAAAAATAATTTAAAATACCATGAACGTTATTGAAAATATTAATAATAAGAAAGATTTTTTTATTTGGAAATATTAAAATCTTGAGTTTCTACAAAAAATATTAATAATAACACAAATATCTAAAAATATTATCTATACAAGTACTTAAAAATTATCGAAAATTTCCGCGAATACTAAAATCTTAATTTTTTATGTAATATTTTTCAGAATTTGATAATGTACATTTCGCGATGTTGTACATTTTTTAAATTATTGTATTTTTATATTTTACGGGGCTCATAATCTCTTGCAAATATATTACATTACATTTAGATTTACTATGCGAGTGGTACACATGTTTAAAGGACAGATAACGTCTGTTTGCATTTTGTATTGAAGTTAAACAAAAATTATAATTTTTAATTATAGATTTTTTCTATCTGTTTCCGGATCAAAATAACGACACGATAATATCACTTATAATGTTCGTAAAGTATATGCGAATACGCGAGTACCGAAAATATTTCTAAATACTCAAAATATTAAAATATATGCATAATAATACGTGAATATAAAACCACAAAAAATATTTATTATTACTTGATAATACCAATAATATGCAATGTAAAAAATATTGAAAATATATACAATCCATTTCAAAATATTATAAATATATACATATATATATATTTTAGAATTTTGAAAATATGGAATATGTTTTCGCTTATATTACAAATATATTTTATATTACGCAATATACAAAATATTATTAATAAATAATAATACGGTTTACATGATAATTCCATTTTTTTCCTCCTACTTTATAACCAAAATCTAGTAGAATCCTAGAGTTATTGTTGCTCGGCTTAAAACCGCATTTAGTTTTTTTTTAGTTTTAATTGACCGCCAAAAGTCAAACGTGAACGTTGGCACCTAGACAATTTTGCGAAATATATTTTTGACCGATGGTGGTCAATCAAAGTTATTGGTGTTAATTTGTGCTCAATAATTGTTCAATCGAATATCGCAAAATATTTTTATTTGATATTTAGAGGGCAATTTTTACAATTTGGTGCGGCTATTTAAAAAAAACACACATATAAAAACACAGAAATACAAAAAAAAACAAACATAATAAAATAAAAAAATAACATATAAAAAAACTTAAAAACAAAAAACAAGCAAAATCCCACGCCAAATTATATAAAGGGTTCGATTATAAATTTAGCATGAATAAAATTTATATTTTCAAATATTTTTTTTTCATAAAAAACAAAAATCTGTTGAAAATAAAATTATGAAAAATTAACTTAATTAAAATTTCCGATCGATCGAAAAAAATGTTATAGTTAATGAACTAGAAATTATGCGTTCAAACAAAGTGGCAAGGATCGCTACGGACGGTTATATTTTTAAAGACCATACCCTGAGGGTTAAAGTAAAATCTTTATAAAGATTCATTGACAACAAAATCTCAAATCAAATCCCAATTTAGGGTATGCACATAATAATTGATACATTTTATGTCATTCCGCCATATTCCCACAATCCCACATAATTTACGAGCCAATATAATCAACGCGCAAGCCAAAGGCTAATTAGCTATTTACAGACAGCCTGAGCCTCAGTTCCGTGTCACTCTGAATGTATAGAAATATATTTAATGTGGTACACTCGCTCCAAATTAATATCCCCAAGACCTGGGACGCACGTATGTATGTTTCATAACTTTATCTATTACGGGCCAAAGTGCGCACAGCCAATTTACGGTGTTGCGACAACAAGGGTGCGCCCAATTCTGAATATATTACGATATTATGATACGCGTCTAATTTATATACATCTTGAAGCCGTGTGTGTATGTGTGTGTGTTTATTTGAGCTCGTGACAGATGCTGCGAACGACCTCCCGAAAGTGCTAATTGTAAATCTTCATAATTAAAATGATAATTGTTTTAATATCTTTGCCGGCACCCACACATAGAAGTACCCACAGCCCTGCGAATGGTCGTACACACGAACACACTTTTATATTCTACCACCGTCGCGTCGGTCGTAGTATATTATATACGAGGAGCACTTGCTATATATATATACATACAATTCTATACATAAATACTTGTACTTGTGTCGTTGCACACATTTCTCCTCAATAAGCGCTTTTTTACGATCGCAACTAAGATTTAATTGAAAATTTTAATGAATTTCTGTAGATTTAGCATTTCAATTAAATAATTTAGCAGTGCGCGCGCGAGCCTGTGATTTTTCACGCGATCGTTTAAAATGCAGAGCAGCGGATTTACAGAGCCAACGGCAGGCGTCGACGTCGACGTCGTCGCGGAAATGTATATATTTTACGGTTATACGGTATTTTATATTGTGCGCGCTTGTGTTGTAGATATTCAACATTATTTATTGAGCTTTTCTCACACATTCGAGAAATTGATTTTTGTTAGCGCCGCCAGCCGCTTTGGTATTATTCTCAATGCTGCTGCTGGCTGCCACTGAATTATATGTCTTATATATATATATATATTTATACAAAGCTTCACTTGCATAAAGTTTATGTATGCATTTTTAAGCTCGTCGCAGAACTGAATTATCGAATATATTTAATACGGCCAGGTTTTATGGGCATTAAGTAAAATAAGCATAAGTATAAAGTACTCGTATATTTATAGCGTATATATCTAGAATAATTATTACCGCACGATTGCGACTTGCATTCGATTGTAATTATGTATAATTTAGAATTCGACTGAAACTATAGCTTTTCTATTCGCCGAAAGTTCGCAAACGTTATTTCCGGGCTCTACGAAAATGTCGGTTATCAAGAGGGTTTGAATATTGAGCGTGTGTGTATGTGTGTGTGTGCGGTATACGCTGCCAAGTACAATTGAGCCCGTTTAATTTAGCACTAATTGTTCACTGGTATATTCGGCAATATTGTGTCAGAAGTAATTAGTCAGAGAGTGAACTAAATTACTGGTGTTTATTATTGTCTGGCCACAGTTCATTTCTGATGAAAAAATAGGTCTTGTAATAATTTTCGTCGTATCCACTATTTGATAATGAGAATCTCAAAATTGACTCAAGCTAATTTAACATTTTGCAATATTCCTGTAATAATATTGTATTATTTATTATTTATTTTAGATGAAAAATATGTAAATTTAATTTTGTGCGAACTTTACAAAGCAAGAGTAAAGCAAAATATTATAAAAACTAGTAAATGACTAGCAAAAACCAGAATATTATTTATCATTGATCAGAATTTTTATAAAAATAGGTTCACCTCTATAGTTTGATGTTTTTGGAATTTACCAACCCTTAAAAACTGAATTCAATAGCTCGGTCCCGTTCTGCGGATGAAGGATCATCGTGTGCCTCAAAAGCAGAGTTATAATAGTACCAATTTCACAAATATGAAATAATTATTAAATATTTATTATTTACCTTTTTTTGTAAAATAATATACATATTTCTAAAAAAAAACTAAATCCAAGGTATTTTTTTTAATTGTATTTTCTCATACAAACAAATATTAGGTAATATTTTTTTGTAATAATTATTATTTTAAATACTTATTACTTAATTTATATTTAGTATTTAAAGATTTGAAATTTAAAAATATTTTCCAAATTACTGAATATGTCTCAGAGTTTAATGGATTTCATTAGTGTGTTTTTAATTTTAGTTGTTCTCTGTATTTGCTTATATCGAGCTAAATTCCTATAATCAACTATAGAAAGAGATTCAAACTACTAAGACCAGTCCCTTTGAATAGACCGGTCCGGTTAAAAGACCGGAATGGGTAAAAATACCGGCTCGGTTAAAGACCGCTTTTTTATATGATGTTACAAACAACAATTTAATGAAATTGATAAATATTCCAATTAATTTCGAACGGCTCTTGTCCTTTGGAATGGTGGCTTAAAACGAAACGCATATTGGTATCCTGTATTAAGTAAGTTAGCACGTATGTATTGTCTTCTCACAGAAAATGTGAATAAACTTGTGTTTTAAGCACATTTATTTATAAAAATCGTACAAACAAAGTTAGTATTACAGATGATAAGCTTCTCTGTTTTTCATTGAATTGGTGAATCTTTTTGATAAATGTCGTTTTTAGTTATTGTTTATTATTTTCAGTGCATTTATTTATAGTTAAAATGACTTTAAGAAACTTTTTAATTTACTTTTTTTTAGTTTTTTACTGAAATAGTTAAATTTTTCTTTAAAAATATTATAATTTTATTAGAATTAGCAATTAAATAAATTTTAGAAGATATATAAAACAATATTATAAAACATTTTTTTTGCTATTTCATGGAAAAAATATATATTTCCTAAAATTGATTTAGTTTTAGAATTTAAATAAAAAATTTTTTTTTTTTATTTAAATCGCATGTAAATTGAAAAAGTTGTATTAA
>JAAAKO020037630.1:0-28151 GCA_010015015.2 Bolitophila cinerea
AAATTTAACGCGGTATAGGTTCCGATAAATATCATCTAAAACTAATTATAAAAAATGTCGTTCCAGTCAAAAAAAGACGAAACAAATACTTATAATCATATCAAAAAATTGTAGTAATTGATTAAATTCTTGGATTAAAAGCAATAGATTTTGTATGTACATAACTATCCTACAAAATATAAATATAGCGGTTGCAGCCGGCTGGCCGACTTTTTATATTTCGGCGGCCACCGGCCACCAGCGTTTCTTATTTTCTCTAGCCGGCTGGCCGCCGACCTTTTATAGAAACGGCAGGCTAAAGTCGGACCTATACTAGCAAATAAAATATTTATAAAATATTATTTTCTCAGACTTTCTAAATACATTAGGTTTACTTTTAATATCAAGCTACCGGCGCGAGAATCAACGTGGTTGACTGTAATCAGGAAGAACCCGGTTCAATCTCGGCCAAACTAAATATTTTCTCCAGCTATAAATAGCCGGTTCCAATTTAATGATTTACTCGGGATTTCCCCGGAATTGCCTCAGGTTTCCCCGGGATTTCCACGATATTATTAATAAATGCCTCGAAATTCCCGTGTAACGAAAAACAAATAATCAAAAAATTGACACTCTAAGCACAATTAATAATTATTTCCCAAAAATTCTTGAGATTTTGAAGGATTTCCAACAACTTTCCGAGATTTTCCAAGATTTCCAGGGATTTTACCGACTCTCAAAGATTTTTTGTTGATTTTCTGTTTCTCGGAATTTCTCATTATTTCAAGAAATGTGACTGTGAGATATTTACAAGATTTCCTTATTATAATCTCGGGATATTTCTCGGGATTTCTCTCGAATTACCCCGGAATTTCCACGGGATTTTTTCCAGAGAAAACTTGTTAAAAAAACTTGAAATCCAGGAGAACTCCCAGAAAAATACCTATTTTTAGTGGAGCGAACAAAGTGCTCGCAATTTGAATTTTATCAAACATATGGAAAATATGGAAGATTTAAGATCTTGAATTTTGTTTGGATCTCCCCTTTAAATCACCGTCTTTTCTACATGGTGGCCAATTCGTCAAACATTATTATGTGTTGCGTACGTTCCGGAAAGTCCCGCATTTTCTTTAATATTTTGGGTACAATACTTTTTAAAAAGCATGATTTGTGTTACCCTATTTTAATTATCGATGGATTTTGTGATGATAAATATGTATGTACGAGAATACATTTTATTTATTTTTTACAATATTTTTTTTAACAATAATGTGTGCCCAAAAAAATACTAAATTGCTGGGGTTCAAACCCCCTAAAAGATTTCTTATATAAGCTTAAACTTTAACTAGCATTTTATATATTATTTTTGCAGTCAAAAAATTATAATTTTTATAAAATGTAAATAGTACTACATCTTTGTAAATCTTAGCTACAATTTTCAAAATATATTTATAGAGTAATAATGATAGACTGTTTTATTAATAAACATATTTTAACTTTACTTATTGGTAAACATATGACAATCGATAGATTTTTTTACACCTGTTTAACCCACTTAAATCTGATCCATCTCAAACTTGGCACATAGACTCGTTTGCACATGATTTTTTAAAATTAAAAAATATAAATAAAAAATAATATAATATATAATTTTTGAAGTTTTTGATTTTAAAAAGTCAATTTAACCTCTCTTTTTCATAGAAATAATAAAAAAATATGAAACATGTTTTTTCGATAAAAGTAAAAAAAAAATCCTTTTTTCCTGTAACAAGAATATACTAAAGACCCAATTGACCCACTTTGTTTTGTCAAAAATCAGGTCACGTTACTCATAGAAGAACAAATCGACTAAAGACTCCTTAAAACCTTTCTGGGAGCTTTTGAAATATGAATATTTTTAAAGTTGTATGCCAAAATTATTGCATAATTTTGCCATACAACTTTAAAATTATACATATTTCAAAAGCTCCCAGAATATTAGTTATTAAAATTTTATATTTGACTTGTACCTCGAAGCTCGATCTATACATTATTTTGTATACAAGCTTCAAAATACCAGTAACTTGTCATTTTAAGTAATCCGGATCCAAAACAATATTTAGAGCTTGTATTTTTTTAAGTAATAAATACTTACTTTTTGTGGCTCAATAAAAAAATATGTTTGAGAAGAATTTCTTGCCTTCACCTCAAAACAGTTTGTCTTGAAAATAAGTTTTCCACGTGTCTCGTGCTGAAAATATTACCACTGTTCGCAAGACCCTTAAAAAAGTGCCTAAAATCAAAAAAAAAAAAACATATGAAGCACAATTTACTAAATATAATTCATATATGTAGATTTATTATACAAATTGGCTAATAATTATAAGAAAAACAAACTCAACAAAATCAAACACGCCGGTTCTGGAATAATCTGAGCGGCAGAGTCCTCTCTGGCTCGCATTCGCTTCCTATCTGTCTCCTTTATGATCTAATCATTATCGCAGCCACGTCTCCGGGATCGCGAAGAGCCGCCTAGTATCGGCCTCGGTTTGTATAAGTCTTCGCTGGTATATCGTTGGTTAGCCGCCTGCGTGGCGGTGTTTGTGCTCTTTGGGGTGGACTTCTTGGCAGCAGCGGCTGCAATCGGCGTCGATGCGAATAGTTCCTTCTCTCCTGCGGTGGCTGCCAACGCTAAACGTTGTTATAAATAGAAAGAAAGAAATACAGATGATTAGCAAAAAGCGAATAAATGTTAATCGAGCTCTACACTAAAATAATCTCTACAATGATGATGGTGAGTATAGGGTACAGCAGAGGGAGGTAGGGTGAGAATGATTAGAAATTAGACGGTTATAAATGGGGAAACATCATTCAAACGTTATTGTTTGGTTAACTGTGTGTGTAATGGGATATGCGCATGCCCGAAATGTACTGCACGTTTCTTTTCTTTCTCTATCTGAGACTGTGTCTAGTACTCACGTGTCTGATTCTGCGAGAGGTTATGCGCCCGGGACCGACTGACCGCACTCTTGATCTTCGGAATGAATTGTTGATTCTCTTTGGAGCCAACGCTGTTCTCGGACGGCGTCGGTGAAGTCTTTGCCATGCTGATCGCTTCAATTACCATCAGACCGTCACCCTCGCTTCCGATTGACTCTGTGTTATTGTTGCGTGCATCTACAATCCTCTTTTTAATCGGAACCACTTCGAAGCTTTTGTCTGTGGCAAGTGAACGTTTACGAATACCCCCTTTTCGTTCGTCGGCTGTAATCGGTGTAATGCCTTCCATCTCCTGCATCTGTTTGAGTTGTTTAATGGCCACATCAGTGATGGTGGTGTCATCGAATTTCACAATGTCCTCCAATTTGCGTTTGCTCCTCACGACCGGCTCTCGTTGTCTGGTACTCACTAAAGTCTGTGGCGCAGCACCGGGTTTGTTTTTGTGCCACACTTCAGGCACCAGCGCACTAAATGCACTCAGGAATTCTCCAGAAGACCGGTACAGTGTTACCGATTCATTGTAGCGCCCATAGCGCTGTTCCTGAGCAATGCATTCGTCCACGTAAGCCTCAGCGAAACGCACAAATTCCATGTTAACGGGAAACGTTATGTTGTGCACAGGAAACCCACTGAAACCAAACTCATCGGCAGGGTCTGCCTCTAAATCAGCGGGTAGAATAACGGAATTAGATACTATAGCTGGTGTATCTATTACAGTGGTAGTCGTAGAAGCACTTGATTTAACCGGACTCGAGATACACGGTGCCGCCGTACTGACACCCTCACGTCGTCCTACACACGTAAACTCTAGCTCAACACCCTGTTGCCCACGCATACCCAACGTACTGGCCACACTGCAATTCTTGCTGATGTACTGCTTGGCCAAAACCATTGCCTGCTCGATGCGCTTCTTCTCGTCCCGTTCCATTTGCTTGCGCACCTTTCGCAATTCCATGGCCTCCTTCATGTTGGACGCGATCTTTGGTTTCTTGAGTCGCGTTCCCGTGACTCCGCTCAGCGTTTGCTGAATTGTAGAAATGATCGGATCATCGTCTGGATTCGCAATCAACATGTCTAGATTTATATCTTGACCGGTGAGAATTTGATCGACGACGACCGGCAGCGTGGGCAAAACAAAGTCTTCCTCACTGTCAGTGTGATTCGGCGGTAGACTACCACCGGAAACGCAGATGACAAAGGGGGGCTGCAGTAACGCATCAGGGACAGTGGTGGTGGTGGTGGTAGTTGTGGTGGTTGTAGTGTTGATGGCCGAAGCCATATCGGTGGCCGTACATGATGACGATGAAGACGGTGGTGATGATGTGGATGAACTCTTAGAAGAAGATGTCGAACTTACTGAGTGATTTACGGCATTTTGAGAGGCGCCCGTTGGACCGTTACCGCCGCCACTAGTCGAAAAGCCACTGTTGCCCTCGTTGGAATCACGATCGGTTGAACGTCGCCGTTCGATTGCCTTTGTTTTCTCTCGGTAGCTAGCATGATCGTCTTCAGTGTTTGGCGCCGAAACTGCAGGTGGTGGAGGCAAGGGCGTTGGCGACTGTGGTGCTGGTGCGGTCGGTGTTTTCGGACGATCTGCTGATCGTTTTCTTTCGTCAGAACGACGGTATTTGTGGCGATCACTGTCATTCTTTGAGTATGACGATGAACGATGTTTATCGTTGGAGCCACCACCACTGTCACGCTTGCGATCTTTGTGGTCAGCACGACGTGACTCTGAGGAACGTTCGCGATGCTCTCCGGTGGTGGTGTTAGTGGTGCGCGAGCGACTGCTGCTCGACGGTGAGTGTTTACTGTTCGAGCCGGACGAGGATCGATGGTGATGATCAGATTTGGGCTTAGACGTCGACGACGAAGACTCATCGCGACGATCTGAGGAGCTCTTGGACTTTGACTAAATAATTAAATAGATTAGTTAGACAATATAATGCAATATCATAAAAAGCATACCTTGTCCTGACTGCGACTGCGATTATCTTTGGACGATGAACTGCTGCCGTGCCGGTGCGACGACGAATGCGATGACCGATCCTTGTACTTGTCACGATGGTGACTCGACGACGACGAATGGCGATCACGATCGCGCTCACGGTCTTTGTCACTGCGACGGTACGTAGAGTGGGATGATGCTCGTTCTGCGGACGATTTAATGGATTTTTCAATGTCTTTAACGGGTGGTGGCTCAATCAAAGGTGGTGGTTCAATAAAAGGTGGTGGTTCAATCATGGTCTGCTGCTCAATCAAGGTCTGCTGCTCAATCAAGGTCGGCTGCTCAATCAAGGGAAGCGATTTATTATCCTCAACAAGTACATCGTCCACTTTAATTCGATCCTGTGATTCAGTTTCCTCTAAATGCATTGGTTCTGTGGGCAGGTTAGCTTCTACAAGCACTTCTTCAATTTTTATCGGCTCTGCGATTGGCTGAATTTCAGGCAATTCTTCGAATTTCCACGGTTCTGGCTGCTTAGTATCTGAAATGACTTCAAGTTTAATTTGCTCGGGCTGCTGTAGTGTTTCCTCTAATTTAATTAACTCCGGTTCAACAACTGGCTTATACTCTTCCGTCAACTGATCCGAAATATTTTCTTCAATTTTGATTTGTTGCTCTGGTTTTTCATCAACCAGTTCTTCTTCTTTAACCAGCTGTTCCGGCTGTAAAACCAGCTGTTCTGGTTGTGAAACCGCTTCAACTATATCATCTACTTTGATCGGTTCTGGCTGCGACTGCTCGATCTCCATTTCAACGCTCTCATCCCGAACAAATACATCCTTCAACGAAAGTCTAGCTGTTTCCTCGTTTAATGGAGCATCTCTCTCAGTGTCCTGCTCAACAACCGCAGAAAAAGGATGTTCGCTCTTTTGTTCCGCCTCCTCTACGGCAACGTTTTGCTTGTCTTCCAGATCGGACAATTTGTACCCTTCAAAAGGTTCCTCAAACGAGGTCTCAGCAGAAGGATCATTCGATTTTGTAGTATCTGCTGAGCAAATGTCCGGCATTCGACGTTCCGTGCCCTCGAAAACAATCTCATCCTGTTTTATATCGAAACTAGTCATCAGAGGTTTCTTTTCGACGCCGTTCGTCTGGGTCGCTATACCGCCACTATTACTGCCCGAGCTCTCATTGAACTTGGGCATTTGTGCTTCTTCGCACATATCCGCACCGGGTGCCTGATGGTTCTTCTGGTTGCTGTCATCGTTTGAGGTGTCCATCGACAGATGACTATTGCTTGACACCTGCGACAGTTCCGAGTTCTGACTTATGTTCTCAGTGTGTGCCTGCTGTTGTTGCGTCTGCACGGGCTCCGCATCCACCTCCTTCTCCTCTTTTCTGGGACTACTAGTTGCCTCAGGCTTTATTGCAGTTATGCTAGTGTCATTACAGCTCTCCACCGAATCCTGTGACGTGAGTCCACTAATCGCAGACAATTTTGAGTCATCATCTTCTGCGTCAATATTCTGCGGACTTCGTCGTGCGGTTTCGTTGTCTGACAAGCGTCTCTCTAGTGGCTCGAATGCTGGTGATTCAAAATCCTCGATCTTTTCGCCAATCGCATCTTCAGAGAAGTCTAGACGCATGCTGGCATTGTTGGACGTGGCCGTAATGCAATCGGGTGACGTGCGCTCGCTGCTTTTGTGCATGCTCTTCTCCGAGTCCGGACTGACCGCTTCCAAATCGGTAGGCAGAAAGTTGGTTACGATCTCCATGGGCATGACACCATTATTATTACCACCACCATTGTACGATGTGTCCACCATCGCTGGCGGTGCAATCGGTTTCTCGATGCCCAGAAATGTGTACGAAATATCCTCGATCTTCGGCAAGAATATGGAGTTTATCTTTGGATTGACAACCTGATCGACAATACGCTCTACTCCAGTCTCAAGGAATCCGGTTCTGAAAACATAACAAACAATAAAAAATGTCGTAAATTAGCCAGAGTGGATTTTAAAATGGCTACGACCTTGAAAGGCGCTATCTCTCGCCGTAAACTTACTCTGTGATATTCCGTCGCAGGCGTTCGCGCAACTGATTCTTGTTCATGTCCGGTCGCCATTCCTGTTGATTCAGGAACGTGCTGACCGACGACTCGACGCGTTGCCGTAGATTCTGGTAGGCTGGCTTTGTGTCTACGTCGGCCATGCACTCCCGACGGAATTGATCGAAAAAACCTTGAGACTTTACCTCGCACACAATGCGATCGACAAGCCGTGGATCGTCTGGCGCATACTGGCCATCCATGTTAGTGGCTGTTCAATTCAATATTGTATTTACACCGTGCCGGGTGATTGCAGTTAGGATTCTTTGTGCACTAAAAATACAGCGTTTTTATATTTATAGATTTGCTTCGAAATATATATCGCAATCGAATTACAAAATGTATGTGCGTATTTCGTGTGTATGTGTTGTTTGATTCGTGATTGTTTTTACACGTTTGACAGATAACAGAAATTTTTGATTAATGTACAGAAATTTATATCTGACATTTGGCGGCGTACTGCGGTGCGTGAAGTTGGCAATCAGTCGCGAAAAGCCGATGCCGCATAACTTAGGGCTCGTTTTCATGTTACATAATGAAGTATATTTTATTGTTTTATTTACATTATATATTTTTTGGTAAAAACAACATAAACGCACGAATCACAAACCACCTTCACCACATAGAAAATATTATTAATATTATATTTTTTTGTGAAAGTGCACTTTTGGATTTACTGCCTGGGGACTTTTCAAAAGGGGGTTCCCAGTTTAGGCCAAAGGCCATATTATTTTCGGGATGAGCACTTTTAAAAGTATAAAATGAATAAAAAATGAATGAATGAAAAAAGTATAAAGAAAATCGGTACACTTCCAAACGACATGCACTATTGCCTACTTTAAGCCGACAGCCACAACGAGCCGCCAACGTTGCGCCGCCGCGTGCTCGCTGTGCGTGGTGAACTCGCGCAATTTTCTATACTTGACACAAGACACATAGAAATTTATATATATTTTTTATATTCGTGTGGCTCCGCGCCTCTCTGATCATCGCGCAATTTTCATTCCTGGTTCTCTGTGTGCTGAAACGTTGTGTGCCAGAGCCGCCGCCAATGGGCCAGAAAAACAATCTGAATTTTCTCTTACAATCACAAAACCACTACACAGACACATACACAAAGTCTCTCCATATCAAAAGTCTCGCTCGAGATCTCGTGCGAACCACCGCGTACAAGTGAGAAGTCTGTGTGTGACCGTTTCCCCGTGTCCGTGTATACTCCAAATTATCGAGTTGCCGTTGCGTGCGCGCGCGCCCTGTGTCGTGTGTTTAGATTTTAATGTGTGTATATTTTATACTGCCTGCGCTCTGCGCTGCATACCAGTAAGACATATAGACATAGTTTGACGTAGATACGACGCAAAGACGTACATATATTCGTAGTGGAATCGAGCTGTGATCCAAGTGGGGATCTCTTAAAAAGTCTCCCTAAAAATAAAAAATAAACTGTTACGCAATCTCGTCGTGTGTCTATTTCGGTGTGTCTGTGTGTGTTTTCGTCCGGCTGCACATGCGAACGTCCTCCGTTCCATTCTGTGCTTATCGACGTCAACGTCGCGCACCTTGCCAGCAATAGCGCACCAAATACACACACACGCGTTACGTAAAAGCCTGGACGCATAGTTGATCTGCGGAAGACAACGACGACGGAAAAGAGAAGCACCAGCGATATCCACATACGGTTGTCAACATGAACTTCGACGACTATGAGCAGTTGGAGACGCCGAGCATCGCCACCAATATGACGGCCGGAGCAGCAGCCGGAGTACTGGAGCATTGCATAATGTATCCATTGGATTCGGTTAAGGTATTCATCGGAATGTAGTATAGTTTTTATTTTGATGTCTGTTTACACACAGACGCAAAGGGGATGAGATGACTACAGCAATCTTGCCAGTTTGATTTTGTGTGTATGTGTGTGGTGTATGCATTCCTTGCATTGGGTTTCGTTGTGCCACAGCATATCGCGTACATAACCTCAATGTTGAGATTTTTTTCTAGTTCTTTTTTTATATGTTTTTTTGTACTCTGTACAAGCAAGTGGCTAGTACGTGTACGTTGGTACTTTTATGTGCATGCGTGTGTATGTGTGACTGGTACCTGTCATGCAGCGTCATGCGATAACGTATAATTTATCACTTGTCCCACTGAATAAACGCCTCTTAGAGCATAATAATAATAATAATAATAATATGAATGTATATTATTATTCATATTGTCGTTATTAAATTCTTTGTCGAAATTATTTCGCAAGATGTGGAAATGCTTCTTAATCAGGGGTTTGCACAAAATACTGACAAAGATATTTTTTAAAAATTTTAAGTTGAAATTTCCGGTTTATCAATTAACACTGGCCTATATTGACCGCATTTCATCCATTTGCTCTTTAGCTGTGCGCTATATGTAAATGATGCCATAAGAAAGAGATGACACAGGTTTTTTGCCGGCTAAATTCAATGTTTTTATTTGCACAGTTGTATTTGGGATTTGATAAGCGAAAAAGATTCCAATTCGATGTTTATATAGACGATTTATGAAGAACGACGTTCTACTGTATAGGTACCTACATCTCATAAAATCCCTATTTTAAATAAAAACTAATTTCAATATGTTTTAGAAATCATTGCTGATTAGAGACTCACAAGAGAGTGTGGGCACAGACCAGCTGAAGTACCTCTATCAAAATTGATTGTTTACTATCTCACATACGATAAGTAGCTGGCATACAAAAATGTTATTGACTCGCGCATATGCACAAAGTGCCAAAGGTGACATCCGTAAACAAATTCCCCGCAAAGTGTCTTTGCCCCCTAAACACCAAAGTCATCGTGATACTATTCTATGCGGTCGCACTTGAATCACCGCTATATTTATAACTGATAACATAATTTGTAATTAGTTTGGCTAAACAAGCCAGTTAACTAGAAAATTCATCTGCAATTAGTGCATATTTATTGCCGTATAACGTAGAGCGTAGATTATTGTTTGTGACACACAGTCAAATACACAGACGCAGACAGAGAGACAGAGCTTTTGTCATGCGAAGAACGTACGCTTTTGCGCAGTTTATATAAATTCAAAGCGATAAGATATGTACGTGTTTCTAATCACAATCGTGTGGTTTGATTTGGATAACATGGTTGAACTAATATTTGTCGCATTTATTTGATTTTCTGTTTTCTTTGGTCAAAGATAAGGGCGATGAAGCAAAAGGTTATATCATTATATCGGCATGATGGTCAAATGATAGCGCAAGCATAATATGTTCTAGAGTATTCCTAAAATATTGAATTGTAACTCCTTTGAAATGCATTTCTCCGATTCTCCTCTTCAATCCTACAAATTTGACCAAACAATTAAATGTCTACCTATTTTTTCGTACAATACCAGCGCATTGATTATTTTTCCCTGACCTTCCACCCAAATTCACTTAAAATGTGTATATATTGCGCTAGAAACACATCTCACCGTTTGTATTTCCTTTTTTCTCTCCCTACCGCCATTCCAGCCCCCCTCAAATTCGAAACAAAAAAATCAATAAAAATTTCGACCTGCAAACAACATGCTCGAGAAACATCGATTTTGTTTAATTGTCTCGACAATAAAGTTCGTTGCGTTATCGTCGTGTGACGTTGAACCCAACACATTCAAATTAATTTATTCTGTAATTTATACTCAGGTGCGATTATTTGCGCGATTGCCATTTGCATAATTATTGTAACACGCGTGTGATTATTCCACAGGCGAATTGAATAATTACACACAATTGTTTTTGCTATATTATTTATACACCAAAATAATGTAAACATTTGTGTTGACACAAAACTGATGGAGTGGTCGCAAACACTATTGTGTTCTCGTAGACGCAATGGATTTGCGGAGACTCTCCCGCAGGAGACCTTTGGCGCAGTAGTTGGCTTTAAACATCTATTTCATCTAAATACGAAATGAGAATATCATCTACATAAAATTCCGTTAGGGCTATAAATCAATAGTAATGCCAGCTCGCACGCACACACACACACAACAAAAGGTTGTCAGGGCCGTTGCGTCACATAAATATACTCGTAATCAATCATATATCTAATTCTAAACACACACAAAACCGTATATCTCTCTAATGTTTTTTCATCTATTATAATTTATATTTAGACAAGAATGCAGAGCCTATCACCGATATCGTCGGGTCAAACCATCGTGTCCACATTCAATACAATGGTGAAGCAGGAGGGTATTTTTCGGTAATTATCAACGCTACATGTTGACCTCTAACGGACGCATTTATTATTCGGCGTTTTGTTGTGGTGCTTTAATAATTCATGTTATCCCCACTTTTCAGACCGATACGTGGCATGACAGCCGTCGTTGCAGGTGCCGGACCTGCGCATGCCTTTTACTTTGCCACTTACGAGTACACCAAGGAAATGATGACCAAAGTGTCGCCACAGCACAATCAATTCAATTATAGTAAGTGTATGCAATTTGAAGAATTGTAAGGATGGAGCAGTTGGCGGTTATGAGATTCTATCGGGTTTTACCAGCCCTGTTTTACGATTGCGGATGGGGGAGGGGATTGCGTGTGAGAACCACGAATGTTGACTCAAATGGGGGCCTTTACTTTATCTAAATGCTCCAGGAACTAGTACAGGGATCTAAGCTACAAATAATAAATAATGATTTAATAATATAGCGACATGGAAATGACACGTTTTAGCAGAATGACAAGTTAGGAACTCGGTCAGGCGATAACCTTAAAATGCAAATCAAACTTTAAAAAAGGGTCAGCTTAGCAGTGCGGAAAATACGAAATCCTTTCTTGTTTTCTCACAAAAAACTTGATTGCAGTAAAACCTTACCAAAATTATATTGGCAGTTCCATTTTACTTTAATTTTAAACTGTAAAATTTATAACTTTTGTCAAATACTTAGAAAATGTTAGGAATTTTGAATTTAACTCATAAAAGACTTGGCCTTTATTAGACAAGGTTGAGAATTTGTTTTAGATATCCTCAGAATTGGCAATCTAACAAAAAAGCTTTTAAACAACATTCCACGAAAGAAAATAAATACAATCTAACTTAAAAAAGCCTAGCTTTGATAGACAATTAAAAAGAGCATAGAAATCAACTATGAAAACACAAAGATATACTTTGACAGAATTTACAATTTAACTAAAAAAACCTTTGGCTTTAGGTCAACAATTAACAAGAAAGCAAACAAAACTTGTCTTCTTTTAATAATTTTGTTAAATTATGCTCTTATCCAATCCAAAAATCTCTTCTTTTATAGGACTACAATTAAATAGGAGACAAATCAAGATGAAAGACCAAAAAATATTTGCCTATTTTCACTCAAAAACCTCTATTGGAGTCTAACATAACCATTTTTTTAAATCTTAAACTGGAAGGTTTAGGGTTTCTGTCAATAAAATAAAAAGGCTAAAGAACAACAATCAACGAAAAAAAAAGTTTGACTCTTTAAATAATCCTTTTTTAATGTGCAGAAGATGCTATTAGTTTTTTGACAATTTAAATTAGAAAAACCTCAGCTTCGATAGAACTACATTTTTAAAAAAAAGGTCAACTAATTAGTCTAAAGTCAATTAAAATAATATCAGCTAAATGTCACTCAAAATCTCCATTTAGTCTAACGTAACCATAAGCATAATTTGTTTTTATGTATTTAAACTGAACGATTGAGAACTTTGTCAGCTTTAACTCAAAGAAGACTTGTATCTCAGTGGACAACAATCTAGAAAGAAAATACATAATAACATAAACTTATGGACGTTTTTAATTTGAAACTGAAAGATTGACCACTCTGTCAGATTCAATATAATATAATTATATTTTCCAATATAATTAAAATAAATGCTATAGGACATTTATTAAGGAGGAGAAGGCCAAATACTTCTGGGCACTGGAAAATTGGTACTGCCATGAATGAGACCTTAGGATTGACAATCTAACTTATACAGTTTCAGCTTCAATAGGACTACAGTTTAAAGGCTAATGTAAAGCTTTCCGCAGCAGTGGAGAAGAGGTCTTCGAAGAATGGCATAGAGTACAAGAGCACTGGGTTTTCTGACGAGTTTAGGCGCCTCATTACTGAGCGTGTTAAACTGAAAATCATACTGTCAGGCGTCAAAAACAGGAACTCAGAGATCAATAATCTGAAATGCACAGTTTCGTAAAGCAAAGTGACTTGACAAAAAAAGCCCGGTCACCTGGTCAGCCGGCTAGCAACAGCAGTAATATGAGTAGTTGGACTGGGAAGATATGGGCAAACTCTACCGGATAACGATACGAAAAATGATGTCAGCGATAGCCAACTTTCAATGGATATTGGATAGTCTAATATCCCAATATGGACAACTGCTCAATATCCCGATAGAACTCGTAAAAGCGGATCCATCACTTTCAATGGCAATCTAACTTATTAGGCTTGCTCAAGCATGGATGGAATAGTGGATTCTAGATTCATAGATGTATGGAATCCTCGTTAAATGGCTGTCCGTATTGTACAAGATCCTGCAAAGATCACCCTTGAGCTTGTTGATAAATTCTATTATCATTTAACGAATTATCAAATAACAAAATATTGCCCAATGGGTTGTTTAAAGTTACGTTAGTAGCCCCTTCCCAAAATTACAAAAAATGGAACTGGAAAGGTTTTTTCAGCCACGAAATGTTTTCTGATCGACAATTTTAAATGAATTAAAATGGGTGTATTGAAGGGGGAATGAAATTTTTGATATTTTCCTCTATTACTTTTAGGGGAACGCTCACTATCCTAAAAATCATCATTTTATTTAGGGAAAATAACCCGAGGTAAAATTAAAAAAATGGGGATTATCTCCATAGTTTGCTGCTTTTGGAATTAATCGATTCCACCATAATCATACTTTCCCCAAAATTATTGCAAAAGGATGTATTTTTACTATTTATACCCCTCCACTCCCCTTAAGGGTAATTTTGCGGGCGAAATATATGCATTTCGTAATAAGGTCAACTTCCAACTTACAGTGAGGTTTTATAATCGATCAGTCGGCCAATAGTGATTAGGCTAATTGTTCATTCGGCGAATCGTAGTACATTCTATTTTGAAGTCGGTGGCTCTTCTACTTAAAAAGACCTTTTTTAAACCCAGATTATAATTTAAAGGATTTTGAGCTATTTCCAAAGGTTGATTGTTTAAAAAATTATTTTGTTGCTTTGCGCCGTTTTAAAAGAAATGCGCTGATAATTCTTGAAAATGTTATGTTTATTAAATTCAGGTATTTTTTTGATTTTCAATTCCTGAGACCGCATACCCGCAATCTACAATTACATGGACAACAATGGCCATACATTATAAAGCATCTTCTTGTAGAGTGCAAAATAAAATATACAAACAAACTTATCAGACTGATACGAATGCAATCAATCATTCTTGCCCGAGTGCAATCGATACAAAAACAACAGCTAATTTTATTTTTAAATTGGAATTATTCATTAAAAAGCGATAATATTACGCAAAAATTGCGAAATTTTAGAATTACCAAAGAATGGAAAAATATATATATATATATATATATAATTATATACATAAATAAATATTTATATACATATATAATATACATATATATAAAATGTATATGGATAAAAAAGTATGTGTATGTATTTATGGCTAAATAAATCGTTAATAATGCGCAATAAAGATTGCACTTGAGTAAATAAAAACTCGTTGCAACAACAATAAAATAATATTGGAAATATACAAAAAAATGCAATCATCAAATTATACAATCAATGATAATTATGAAACATGAACTTCCCGACAAAAAAACAATGCATCTAATCATTGCAAAGAGATTTATACGCATTGAAATGCATTTCACAAAATGTTTTAATTTATTGACTTTCGGGAAAGCAGTACTCTTCAAATTAAATTTTATTAAATTAAATTTATTATTAATTATGTCCTTTCGGTAAAATTCCTCAATAAATTAAAAACTTGAGCCAAAAAAATATGGTTTGATATCTACACTGAAATTTACGGACAATTCATAGGAAACAATTCGTTGAAAACATTACATCGAAAAATAATTTATCGAATAACAATCGTCAAAAAACAATTCGTCAAATAGAGTTAAAATGGCGGAGTGAGGGGGTGTGGAAAAGTGCTCTATGACCAACACCTTTTTGATACTTTTTTCGATAAATTGTTATTCGGTGAATTGTTTTTCATCAAAATATTTAGGACTCAAATATTTAATTTGGCATTTACATAAAATTTATCCGCAAATAATTAATGAAAGCCTTTCTAAAGTTTCTGAAGTCTCTTTTTTATAAAAAAGGACTTTAAGTCTCTAGAGATTTTTAATTTATCGCTATGATGCCTGTAATTGTAAAAAGATATTTATATACTCGGCAAAGATCTCTACTGGCATACGATAATAACAGATGAAATTTGCGGCACTTCTATGTCAGATCTTTGCCGATTTCCGAAAAATCTACAGTTGGTGGCTTTTAACATTAGCAAATTTGGCAAATAAGCCTGGGCCACATTTTTCTGTGCCTCAATCACATAAAACCTTTGAACTTATATTATATTAAACCAGATCCATCCGAAAGATATTGAGCAAATCAAAACAAAATTTTGTAATAAAATTTCAGTCAGTTGTATAACCCAGCTCCGACTGTCCAAATAGTACTCAGTGTGCTTTTTCTACTTGCTCCATCTTAATCTAAAAGTTTATCATTTTTTGTTGTTGCCTAAAATGCTACTTATGTAAGATACATCCTGCCACAGTCTCATTGTGTGATAAATTCCACAAATTTATACTAATTCTGACCAATATTCCTACAATTTGCAGTAATCTCGGCGGTGACGGCCACCCTGATACACGACGCCATATCCAATCCCACGGAAGTGATAAAGCAGCGTCTCCAAATGTACGGTTCACCCTACAAGTCTGTGTTACAGTGCACACGTGGCGTGTACCAGCTGGAGGGCATGCGCGCCTTTTACCGATCCTATATGACCCAGCTAGTGATGAACCTTCCGCACCAGGCGATACATTTTACAACGTACGAGTTCTTTCAAAATATGGTGAGTGTGTTGTTTGGAGTAGATGGCTGGCTCGTGTTATCTTTTGATTTGTGTGACAAGCAAACAGGGTGATGTGATAACGCACACCGATCCATAATGCATGTTATGTGAGTGTGTCTGCTTCAGCTTATCGGGTAAAGAAGCGATAAGCCGGTGTGCGATTGCATAACACTTGAAAAATCAACGAGTTTTCAAGTTTTAAATATCGGGCCTTGGAAATGCACACTAATAAAATAAAGATTTATCTGTTCGTAGCTAAATCGTGACCGGAAGTACAATCCTCCAGTACATGTGCTGGCCGGTGGTGCTGCCGGAGCGGCTGCGTCAGCCTTTACAACTCCATTGGATGTGGTCAAGACACTATTGAATACTCAGGAAACGGCTGGTCTGACTAAGGGAATGCGTGAAGCGGTGTCACAGGTACAGTCGATGTTTTTTTAAATAAAATCTTATAATATTTTTTATATACTGTGTATTTAACAGATCTACAAAGTGGCTGGTCCATCAGGTTTCTTCAAAGGGCTCACCGCTCGCGTGCTCTACTCCATGCCGGCCACCGCCATATGCTGGTCCACATATGAATTCTTCAAGTTTGCCTTGTCGCGCAAGAGTCGCGAAGACTACCAGTCATCAGTATCGGGTAACAGTAGCATCAGCAGTACGCCCAAGGACGTGCTTGCCGAAAAGATTCGCATCGAAGAGGCAAAACTGGGTCTGCGCTACGTCCTGCCAACGACCAGTGTAATTGCGGCCGACGATGTGCCCGCATCATCAGTACTAACCCGCGAAACATCGTCTATGCTGCCTCGTGAGCTGCCCTCGATGTCCGGTGCCGGCGTGTATAACTCGCTGAACCTGAACACCATGCACTCGGACACAGGTACGCATTTCGGTGGTCGTGGCGTCGGTGGTGATCGAAACACCTAAATTACGTCACACACACAGACACACACATGTGTACTCTTATAGTACAGAAACAAATCAGAGGTGACACAAATTTAAAAAAACGGGGTTTAGAGTGAAGCCAGTGCGCATCCCAAACCATATACAACAAACACCTACACCATCACCACCTCCTTACAACCGCCCCCCAGAAAAGCCCCGCCCGCCCGGACCGATGAGTGACACATATTGTTATATAAATATATATTTGTTCATGTACATAAATATTAAATGTAGAGACTGTAGAAATGTGTATATGTCTGCGAGACGTGTACATATATGTACATACCGAGAAAAAATGCGCGTCCATACCTAACAACAACAACAACAAAAATAAAACTATTGTGTATCAATGTTGAAACTGCCCAAAAAAAACGCGTGTGCCGTCGCCACCGTCGCGTCGCTCCAACATACTAGAGATAAACACACAAAAACACAAAACAAAATTATATTTTTAAAAATTCATTATAATAAAAGAGAAAATCCATGGTAGATGTTTCTAGTTTTCCCCCGGCAACGAAACGACAAAAAACGTTTAGTGATTGGCTAGAAGAAGAGTGTAATTGCGCCCGAGTGATTATTGTTGCTATACCGCGTTTTATATAAATATATGCTGCTTGTTTATCTAGTTTGTAAGAATCGTTAAAAAGATGCGCTGAATTAATTTTAAAGAGGAAGAAATCAATATATATATATTTTAATGTTGTTAGTGTTTAAATGTTGCCCACAGGAGGTTGTCTAGAGTAGCGTATTAGTATTCATGATGGATCGAATTAATAAGGCATTAAGAAAGTATACAAAATACAATGAAATTGTAAACAATATCAATCCCGGTGAGAGAGCCGCAGCTCGTCAATTAACTCTATTTAATCTATGTGCGATCTACTATTATTTTAAAGTATTTAAAGACGGCGTAAACGTGAGCCACACGGCTCAAACTAACATAACAAAAGCATGGACAATATTTAGGTTAAGTTTAGAAGTTTCGTTGTCTTGGCACACTGACATACACATACACAGTTACAATATAAATATTAATTAATAATGAATAAAAGAAGAATTACAACCCTATGAAAAATAATGAGATTTTGATATATTAAATTTTATAGTTATATGCTAGCTCGTTAGATAAATGCGATTCTTTGTTTATCGAGATAATGATCGAATTACACCTTACAAGTGTGTTTTATTTGTTTAACCCATATTTCGGTGGATATAATATTACAGGCATCACAGTTCATCTCTTTTTAAAGACTTGATCTCTTTTTGCAGTCCATGTTTTTTTGGTCTCTTTTCTCTATTTGGTGGTACTAAACTAAAGTCTATATTTATTAATAAAAAATCATTTTTCAAATGTTTGTATAGTAGTTATTTAAAACCAAAAATAATCATAAGAAAATGTTCTTCAGTAAATTACACTAAATTATTGTTCTATAAATATAAAAAAAATGTCCATGAAAATCATCATTAAATCAGTAACAAAATATTTTCCCTTAAAAATGACTCTAATTTTCCAATTAAAAACATAATCTGATTTTCTATAGAAAACAATATATTTAATATTGTTTCGGTCTCTGAGTCTCCATCAGGATCTAATCTATCTAAAATCTAGCTAAATATTTTCAATGTATCGCTGTGATGCCTGTAATGTTTTATTCTTGTCCAACGGCCTTCTAATCTCCTCTCCAGTCTCTCTGAGACAAGTTGTGCATTAAATCGCTTATCTTATATGTTTCAGACAAACCATGGCGAGATCGCTAGCGGCTTCCGAGAAACCAACCAAACGTACACCAGCAAACTCACCGGAAACACACGTCTATGCAATTTGGTTTCTTTAGTTACTTTCTAATCATACCCACACTTTAAATTCATTGTGCCTTTGTTTGCAATTATGCCATTAAATAATCGTATGATGTTTAGTCGATTTAATGGAATCTAGATCCAGATTGACTACACAAGCAGTCGTCTCAAAAACCGGTAAAAGCCAATTAGAATTTTGAAACATAATTTAAAAAAAACTGATCAAATCTTAAACGCACTGTTAATTATTGTTAAAAAAAAACTAAAAGTATTTGTAAAAACAGATTTTAAATGATTATGTATTATATAAATTATAGACAGTGAAGGCGAGAGGAAGTAGATATTTTAAATATATATAATTAAATAACTACAAATCGATTTATTTACTTCTTGGGCGCAATGATGCCTTCCAGTTGTGCCTAGAAACGAAAGATTTGTAAATTTGAAATGGGTATTCTCGGGAAACGAAAATCGTTTTACCTTCAGCTGTGCATTGGTCTTCTTGAGGAAAGCAATCTCCTCGGCGTGCTTGCGCTCCTCGGTGGCTTGTAGCTCGGCATTGCGTCGTTCCGTTTGCTCGGACTTGATTCGCATGTCAGTCAGCATTTCGTCCATGCTCTCTTTTTGTGACTGAAATGTGCAAAAAACGCTCGTTTTAGCCATACGACAAATGATCTCCCGCACAGCGTTTGCTCACCTCAAGCGTTGTGACCTTCTCCAGCAGCTGTTCCTTGCCCTCCTGCGCCTGCAGTGCCTTGCGCATGCCAAACGCCACCGAACTACAGTACAGCGTCTCGTAGGCTTCCATGGACATTGCGATCTCATCGCGGACACGCAACAACAGAAGACCACGTTCCGAGCAGTTGATCGTGACCTGTCGGATGAGCTCGTCTAAGAGTAGTAGTTATCATATGATTTGAGTCATTTCTATTATCTAATAGAATTTAGTGTATTTTTTATAAAGAATACCAAAGCACTCCGTGTACAGGTCACGACGAACCGGACAGATGCCGGTCTCGCGGGCTTGCGTCTGTTGCAACCGTGTGTCCAGCATCTCTTGCAGATTTATTACATCTTGCCGGGTTGCCGGTACGCTGGAGACCTACACGCGAGATCATTATAAAATATTATAATTTAGAAGAAAAATAAAAACATTATGGCCACCGTTTGTGTCCATAGTTGGCCGTCCTCTTCCCAGCATCTCGGCGGAAGGATTGAGTTCAATATTTCTTCCGTTTCCTTCCGGCTGTCTGTGATGCCACCGGAGGACGGACGTCCATCTTTCTCTTGTCGCGGAATCTAAAAAGGTATAAAGTATATACTCTCTTTGCCCTGCGAGAATGGCGATTTTACCTTAATATCCCCCGGTGGCTTGTCGGGATGCTTGATCACCAGCACCGCATTGTTGTATTTGACCAGTGTGCTTGGTGTCTCTGAGATTTCCATGGCTTCGGCCATTGTAAGCAGCTTTTAATACGGTTCCTAGAACGCGACTCACAGAATAGTAATAAAAACACAGAATCTTGATGAAATGCAAGAGAAAACCGTCAAAACAACATTCAAAATTGGTTGGTTGCTATGCGCCGGAGGTGGCCGGTTGTTTATGCGTTGCCAACTATAATATTCGATTTAATCGATTTGTTTCGATTAGCTTCCATATAGTGAAAGACTCGATAAATTCTTTGGATTCTATGGAATTTAGGAAAAAACATAATGCAAAAACAACTTAATTTAATGTATTTATTTTATTGTGTAAAAAATGAATTATTGTTAAACACTGTGCTACTCTCATTCCGTTGGCGTCTTTGTACCGCCGCTAGCTTCGATGGCTTCGTTAGACTGCTCTCCTGAATCTTGTACTTCCGTCTCAGCGTTTGTGTCCATTGTCGTTTCCTCCGGAACTGTGCCGTCATCCACTTCCATAGCAGTAGTTTCTTCGGCTGTCTCCTCTGTCGTTGGTTCCTTTGTCGTCGGCACCTCAGCGATTGGCACTTCATTAGCTTCCTGCATGTCTGCCTCGATAACGTTCTCTCTCTTCTCCAACTCCGATTCGTCGATGTCGACCTCATTTTGAATGCTCGTCTCGACGAACGCTGCCTTGTGTGCCTGTCGCGACGATCGTATGGTCGACGTTTGCGCCACCGTGTCTGCGTCCTCCGAAGGCAGTTTTTCGTACAGGCTCTTCAGTGACTCCATTTGCTCCTTCATCGTGTCCACTTTTTTCATGTACATCTGGTACACGTAATCTGCCATTTGTGTCATGTTCTTGATCACGTTTGGCGTTGGCTTCCTGTCGCTGATTAGCCGTTTGCCCGGGTACACCTCATCGTTGATCAGATGCAGATCTTGTGGACGATTCATTAGCTGAAAACACAAATAAAAATAAATGATTTACATGGACCCAATGTTCTCTTAAAATCTTCTAATCACTAAAAATATAAAACAGTAGATAAAACTCACCAGCTTAAACACCGGCTGTAGTTCAAAGCAGTTCCGGAACAATGCGGCACGCCCAAAGATATACATGCCAAAGCGAGCACGACTCATGGCGACGACCAGACGACGCACGTCACGCAAATGACCGACAGCCTTTGTGCGCACCAACGAGATCAGCACAAAGTCGTTCTGTTGACCCTGGTACTTGTCCACGGTGGTCACTTTGAACGGACGCCCGATCAGAGGATTCTCTCCGCATCTTGAATTGATAACATCGCGTATCAGATGCTTTTGGCCATTGTACGTGGTCAGAATAGAAATCTTCTCGGCCGGATAGCCGAGCAAGCGAAGATACATAAACACTGCCACCACATACTCTGCTTCGGCCAGATTCTAGACAAACACAAAAAAAAACGTGTGTTATTATGTTAAACTACAGAATCGGTAATAAAATGATGATTACCTGATAGAAGAACGGATTCGGTTCCGATTCACCGACTCCATTAAAGTCCTCTACATTGATCAGCTGATAATCATACGCAAAACCAGGATTTGCCACCTGGTACTCGGGCCGTGTACGAATGTGCTCCAGATCGTCCAACTTCTTGTAGCGCCACTTGTACAGTTCACAGATCGTCGATCTCGCACGACCCTGTCCATCTAAATCAACGGTAGGCACGCCCAGACGCACCAGACGCGTAAACAACGACTGCTCCATGTTCGAGTACTTCTGGAACGCCATGTTCTTGATAACCGGCGGCAACTGATGATGATCCCCGATCATGATCCAACGCTTCAGTCGATTGTATCCGTCCAACGGATTCTGCAGCAACAACGGTATAAACGTTTCAATCTCCAAGATCTGGGCAGACTCCTCCATCAGAATGTTGTCATACTTGAATTCCATGTTCACTAGTTCCTTGCGCTTCAGGGCTGCGTGCGTGCACGTCATCGCAATGATCTTGGCCTCTTTCACAAGCAAATACTTGGAGCGATCCAGTCCGCTGCGCAACAACTCAAACGCACGGAACTCCTCCAACTGCGTAAATATCTTGGATATATAGCTGAAGCAGCCGTACGCAATCTTTAGATCTTCATCGTACGATACACCCTGGAACAGTGGTTGCACTGCATCGGCAAAGAAACGCACAAACGGAAACTTCTGCTGGAACATGTCAGACGTGTACGCGTCCTTCGAACGTTGCGTATCGTTCAGGAACTTCTCCCAACGTGCCACAATCTGGTAGAGATAAAAGTAGCCGGCCGTTTCGCATGTGTACGCCACATCACCGACCACATTCAAGGACTCCTGCAGTTTTTGGACTTGTGTGAGCAGGTCCAGACGTTTCGAGAGGACATAGTTGACGCGACCGTAACGACTAAAGTCTTTTTCGGTTTCGAGTGCCTCCTCACCGTGACCCAAACGCAACAGATGCCGTTCATCGATGTCCAGTGCCATGATCTTCTCGAACAGTTGATTCAGTGCCTGATTCGAGTGCGTCACGATGAGTGTACGCTGATTCGGATGGTTGTGGTATAGGTTCGAGATGATCTGCACGGCAACGTCTGTCTTGCCGGTACCGGGTGGTCCGACGACGAGTGTGAGACCGGGCTGCATGCCCGCTCGAATTGCCTCCACTTGCGTTGGCGTGAAACGAATTGCGTTTCTGGAAACAAAACAAATATTAAATATAAAAATACTAATATTTTAAATTCCTGAATAAATAATACTAACTTCTTGGGCTCATTATACACGTACGGTCCACGACTCGTAAAGAAGTACGGCTCAACGGTTATGGTTTTCTCCAGTGGCTTTGCTGCGTCGTCATCTTCATCATCATCGTCCTCCTCATCGTCGCTCTTGTGCTCGGGCACATCACCGAACGTCAACTTAAACGGGCGCACCAGTTTCGTGGCATCCTCAGTGGTGAACTGAACCTTATAATCAGGGAAACTCTCGATCAAATGCTTAGTGTCCAAGAATGTGTCGTTAAAATTAAGATGGCGCTCTTGGTTCGGCATGCGCTTGTAGTGCGCTGCTCCGGGATCACCGTAGCCCAACAAAATATCGTGCAACCACGACGGCACCACACACTCGGTGTTCATCAGATGCCGAATAGTCTCTAGAACCGCCTTAAAGTTATTCTCCTTTGGCTTGCGACGCATGATTATATTGAATTCTTCGTACACATCGTCACCGCCCTGATGTAGCTGATCCATGTCCATGCGATACTGATTGCAGTCCAGCCACACACGATACGTACGCTGTTCACCGGTTAGCTGTGGTCTAGGATCTGGTCCGTCCTCGATGACACGTCCGTTTGCATCTAGCATGCCTTCGATCTCGCAGCCACGCACATTCACGAGACCCACTTGCGGTATGAAGGGCTCGCGATGATTGTAACGGGATCCAATGGCCATGGTGGGTCGCACGGTGATCAGAAAGCAGACGTCGTGCTTGCGTAGGTTCTCCCATTCGTCCTGGATCTCTTTGCGCACGCTCAGCGTTACCGAGACGTCGGCTCGTACGCGTGACGGCTTCTTTTCGCCAATGTGTGGCTTGGACACCTCCACCACGGCAAACGAGGCAACGGGCAATGCCATACGAGCCCAGCCACCGAAAACGATCTCGTCCTCTTCGGATTTCCTATAAAATAAAGCACATTTAGAAAACTGTCTATTGGTCTGTGTTGGGCTGTAACTCACCATGGCAGCATACGACTGACGGCATCTTCAATGTCCTGTCGGATCTCGTCTGAAATTAAAAATAATAATTAGTTACTATAAACCAAAAACAAAAATTGTATTTAATAAATCGTACAGGTGGACTCTAGCCGAAACAGGTTGCAATTGCGCAGCAGATAATCGTGCAAGGTTAAAAACTGCAAGTTCAGCTTGGGCAGTGCAAGGCAACCATCTCCGGAGAAGTACTCGGTTGGTACGACATTCTCGTCCCAGATTATGTCCTCGGTTGGATATAGGGGCATTTCGTTGAGCGAGTCCAGCTGCGATACGCGGCGTTCGTGGCGTGATATCTAAAATATATTTTTATTATTAAATATGTATAATAATTTAGAGAATATATTATATTTATATTAACAAAAATTCAAATGACTCACCAGCAACTCTCTGAGGAATGCCTCGTCCACACGATGCCATCCGAACGGAGATTCCAGTTTCTCGGGCACAAGATTCAGGTAAGTCGCAATCTCCCGTAGGCTCGAACCGTCCAGGGCACCGAAATGCTTCACCAGTTTCTCGCGTGTGTCCACGTTGGCAACATTGGTGAGCGCAAACATTTTCAGATCGGGGAATTTAACGAAAGCAGCGCGCTATGGATTAGATTCGGTGTTTGTTTAATTGTATAAGAATTAAGAAGGGAGTGGAAGAGCGGGGACTTACCTGCAACGAGATGATCTTTGAGTAGTGAATCTGCGTCATGTCGTGGTCGGTTAGGGCATCGCCGGACTCGTCGCTGATCTCAAAACGAGCATAGAATTTCAGCATTTCCAGGAGCTACAAAATAAAACATGTTTTTATTAGGTTTTATTTATGTGGTTCTATGAGTATTTTATAAATCCTATCTTCCGATACATATTTAAATAAATTATTTAAAAAAAATGTAATTGAATTATTGCTATTCGTCAAAATATGGCAGTAATAAAATAAAAAAAGTCGAAAAAACGGAATAAAATCCAAATATTATTATGGTCCATATTTTTTAACTGCCATTCATTTAAAAAAAACGATAAACTAGCATTTTTAATAGCGCATCGATAATATACGTGCTGATCAAGCTATAACCCGATTGTACTATATATACAGCTTCGTCACAGAAAGCATAAAATAAACATTATATTAATTAGTTTCAATTCTTCTTATGCGACCATTCTTATTATTTGGAGCATATCTGCATGCACGCAAATACAATGTATATAATGTAAATATTAAAATACATACATTGTTGATTTTATTGTTTATCATTATAAAGATATTTGTCTGAACGCATATATAAGTTTATCAATACAACAAAATATACTGTAACCGGTTTGAATGTTCGCCCAGACAGAATTTGCTTGCATGCAAGTTCTGGGAAGTGCTCTATATTTAAAATTATCAGCTTGTCTTTGAAAGTCGTCGAAAAACAAGATTTTTGCCAGCCATGACCATTTGGAGAAGTTTTTTGGACTTGTTATATGTCGTGGGATTTTAACAATAACCCACACAAAATGGGAATTGTGTACCATTCAAACAAATTGACAATTCAATTGTTCAAGTTATCCGAATCCAACAGAAACAATTAATTAATAACAATCAAAACAGGTGATGGACAGGTGTATGCAGAGCAATTTACAAATGACTAATTATCAAAACATGAAAAATAATAATTATTTTATATTAAATCAAACGGAGACACTAATTATAATTAATTATTATTAATTATAATTATTAATTACGACTGAACTTCAAAACAAGTGTAGAAGCTATTATTGGAAATAGAATAGACTTAATTACTCAATTCTCTAATACAATGCAAACCACGCGAGAATATCATAATCGGATTAAAATATCCTTCTAGTGATTTCGTAAAAATAGTAATACAATTACATAACACCAATACAGAATTTTAAATTCTAATGAGTTTGAATGTGTGGAGAGGGGCATTTCAAAAATATCGATAGTATTATTATTATTATTAAGAATTTATGATAATATACTAATAATAATAATATGAATACAATAATATCAATAATAATATAATATTGTTAGAATATTAAAATACAGAAAATAATAATGTTAATAAATAATATCAAATATTAATCGATAATATCGGTAATACACAAATAATATATTCTCGCGTACTCATTGGCCTTTATGTTAAGTTTAAATGAAGCCACATTGTAAGGTATCAAGTACTATATATATACGGTTACCATTTTGGTTCGGCTTTAATACAGTAAAATTTAAATTGTCTTTAAAAATTTATATTTCATTACGTGCGAAATAATATCAAAAATATCGATAATATTATTATTAATATTAAGAATTTCTGATAATATACTAATAATAATAATATGAATAAAATAATATCAATAATTATATAATATTGTGAGAATATTAAAATACTCAAAACAAAAATGTTAATAAATAATATCAAATATTATTCGATAATCTATATTACAGAGAATATATTCTCGCGTATACTCATTGGTATATTTGTTTAGCCTTAATGTAGACATTGTTAGGCATGAAGCACTACATATACGTTAACCATTTTGGTTCGGCTAAAATACAGTACAATTTAAATTGTCTTTAAAAAAATAGTAAAATATACATTTTACGCCATGTGGAATATTATTAATAATATTGATAATATTTTTAATAATATTTAGAATTTCTGATTATGTACTAATAATAATAATAACAATACAATAATATCAATAATAATATAATTTTGTGAGAATCTTAAAATACGAAAAATAATAATGTTAATAAATAATATCAAATAATAATAGATAATATCGGTAATTTACAGAGAATATATTCTCACGTCCTTATTGGTATTTTAAAACAGCCTATATGTAGCCATTGTTATGCATCAAGCACTATATATATACGGTTACCATTTTGGTTCGGCTTTAATACAGTAGAATTTAAATTCTCTTTAAAAAATAATAAAATATACAAAATATACGGTGTGAAATAATATCAATAATATCGATAATATTATTATTAATATCAAGAATTTCTGATAATATATGGGAATATTAAAATACAGAAAATAATATTGATAATAGATAATATCGGTAATTTAATCCCAAATTATAACTTTTATTCATTGTTTACAAATACACAAAATTAGTTATTATACGATAACATCCGTATTATCTGTAATATACTATGCAATATCAATATAATTTCAATAATAATATAATAAGTAATACCAAAATACATAAGAATAATATAAAAATATCAAAAATATTAGAAATAATATGGTAATATGAAAAAAATAAAATATACGAAATATGTAATATGGTTTAGATTTTATTATTTATATTAGTATCAAAAATTATAATATTTAATTGTTCACAAATACACAAAATTGGTGTCAACCAATTATTATATATTATGATTATATATTATATCTATATGTAATATACTATGTTATATCAATAATAAATTAAGAGTATCTAGAGAATATTGATAATTAAAATAATATTCTAAGAGATATCAAAGTTATATGAGAATAATACAAAAATATCGAGAATATTTAAAATAATATGGTAATATGAAAAAAAAAATTACGAAATATATAATATGGTTTAAATTTAATTATTTATATTATTATCCCAAATTGTAGTTTTTTTCGTTGTTTACAAATACACAAAATTGATGGCAAAAATGTGTACGAGTGATTATACCATATTTACGAGTATTTTTATTATACGTCAATATCCGTAATATCTGGAATATATTATGTGATATCAATAATATATTCGGAATATCTAGAGAATATTATTGATAATATAATTAATATTCTAAGTAATACCAAAAAACATGAGAATAATATAAAAATATAAGAATATTAAAAATAATATGATAATATAAAAAATATATATATTACGAAATATATAATATGGTTTTTGTTTTATTATTTTGTATATTATCCCAAATTATAATTTTTAATCGTTGTTTACGAATACACAAAATTAATGTCAAAAATGTGTACGCGTGAGTATATTATATTAGCGAGTATTTTTAATATACGATAATATCCGTAATATCTAGAATATACTATCTAATATCAATGATATATCAATGATATACATACTAATCAGTAAAATTTACTATTTTTTCACGAGTATTGAT
>JAAAKO020037631.1:0-12533 GCA_010015015.2 Bolitophila cinerea
AATAATTTTGGTACATGAATGTTTTTTCTCATGCATTAAATAAATACCCTATTACCCTTTTAGGAATGGGAAAATCTTAAATATAATGATGCAGTTATTTTTTATTAAAATAATATGTATTATAACAAAAATAAAATAGGGACTTTTCTCCCAAATATGGGTTTTTCATATCATCTTATATCTTATATTAAATAAATGTACTTGTAATAATAAACACTTTTTCATGAGATAACATAGCCTGAATTGGTATTTTTAAAACTGCACTAAATTTAGAGAACAAATTATCTTTAAAAATAAAAATCAGATGTATCTTATAAACAATATAATTATTTTAAATATTATTAAAAAATATTTTAAAAATGTTTTTCAGGTGCAATAACAAATCACCTGTATATTGCAATACAAATAAAATATTAAATGGATAGATATGATATTTTAAAGTAAGTATTTACTGAAATTGTTTATTTATTATAACTTTTTTTAAATATTATATAACTTTAGACGTTTTTTAGGACTAGTATCAATTCGACCCCTGTTACTATTACTAGCAATTCGTCTGTAGAAAACATGCGTATTTTCCTAAAAACTAAGTCAGTATTCGAAGACTGTAAAAGCAATCGAGTCGAATCGATTGAGTTTTCATGCGCCCGTAAATATTTGTTGCCACACATTCTATAGATATTGTTGACTGGCGTAAGAAATTTCAATTGTATTTCTCTTACAGACTTGAGAATTGATTTCATGAAATCAACTTTTCGTATTTATTTAACGAGAGTGATTATCTGGCTATCTAAGCCCTTAAATTGAATAGAAAAAAAATGATTTTTTAAACATAGTCTTTTTTGATATATTATAATGTACTGAGTTTGAATAATAGTTTTATAAAGATATTTCATAATTGCTATGTAAAATTAATTAATTTTAATGTTAACAAATGTTCGGTTTGACAAACGATACACTGTAACATTTACATGATTTTTACATAAGCCTAGATTTGCAAGTGAAAACCTTTTTTTTCACGAGTAATATCCCTAAAAAGCAAACTACATAAAAAGTGTAAATCAATAATTTAAAATGATCCTATTCAGAGATACGTCTCGTGAAATGTAAGTAAAAATGTAAACCCATGGTAAGTTTCTCACTTTTCTTATATGTAGGTAGATGGCGATGTTTTCTTTGAAAGAAAACCAATACATGAAAGCATAAGTTATCTTTTTAAAGTAAATACTTTTCACGCCATCTAATATTTTGGAAATATACTGGCGGTTTTGTTTAATGTTAATCTCAATATACTAATAATACAACAGATGGCGGATAAGTAACATTATATATATTTACTTATTGATATGTGCGCCATCTATCATATAATAGTGAAAGAATATAAATGAAACTGGCGCAACAATATTTTATAACAACATTTTAAAATACACATAAATTAAAGCATATAGTATTTGTAAAATCGAGATTTGAGAAAAACGAACAAGAATAAACATAAATCATTATAAAACACTCTCACTGACCATTTTATCCGGCTCGAAGGACCATGTAAAATCTTGCAATTTCTTGAAATAATGATAATAATGGCCGTGGTGTTTAAAATGTAGTATAATAATTTTATTTTATACGTGTTATTTTTACAGAGTTTTAATTTCAACTGACATGTATCAAACAAAATAAAAATTGTAAAAGCACTTGTGATAATTTAGGATCAAACAGTATAGTTTAGTCATAGAAGTAAAAACACAGGAATGATAATGTCAAACAAATATACGTAACAAACATGATAGAGAACTGCGTTAGCAAAACACGCATACTACTATATAATTCGATGCGCTATAAGTTGCATTACCGATTTTCCATAGAGAAAACGCAATGTATGCTCGGTTATACAGAGTCATTCGGTTTATACTTCAATGAGTTTAGTTATAATATGATTGCATGTTATCAAATGCATTGATTTTGTTTACTATCCAATACAAAATCCTACACTTAAAATAAACTCTGATATAGACACACTCTTCTTTTATTTAACAAAAACACAAGAGAAGAAGAGAGAAAAGAGATTTTGGGAGATTTTTACAAGGTATAGTTTGCCTGTCACCAGTAGAAGTAGAGCTGATGGTAGCCCTTAAGAGGAATAGGGTTAGATGTAAAAGAGAGGTTACGCAAAACACTAGATGGGAATGTATGCTAGAAAAAAATAAGATGGCACACCTGGCCATCGAATGTTCAAGTTTGTGTCAAGTAGTATTGGAATAAAGTTTTAACTATCCTGGTTAGGACGGTCACTATTAAGCTATCTAAGGACAAGAAATTAAGGGACGACGCAACGTACGATACATATATATTTCAATAAATATCTTCAATAATAATTTTATTTTTTATTTTTATTTATTTATTTAAATTGTAATAAATGTGTTTTAGTTATAAATTTATATATTTGTATAATATTTGAGGGCTTTAATATATTTTAATCTATTATTAATTCTACGTGTACCGTAACATAATGAAGCTTGTATGCACTATGTGCAGTTTATGAATTGAAACCTTTAGCTTAGCAAAAAAGCAATCTATTTCCTCTAATACTAAGCTACTCGTTGGTTTCCGCTATCACGATTTACCACATCTAATCTGAATCTTATCAAAGTTGGCTTATCAAATGTCTTGCATTTACAACAAAAACCAATTAAATAATTTCAAAATATTGCGGTTTACATTGTGCATATAATATATAAGATGTTGTTTATAATTACAAACTAAATAATTTAATATCATTAACTTACAATATCCTAAAATGGTAATTTACAATTATTATAATAATATCATTTATACTATTGGTTGGAATCTTCATCAGAAGTAGCTGATTTTGTAATAGTTTCAATGGTGGTGGTATTATTTTCTAGAACTTTCTCGACTTCAATGTACTCTTCGTCTTCTTCAATGTTTTCTATCTTTGGAACTAATTCTTTATGGTTTATAGTTTCATCTTTAATAGGAGACAAAACAATTGGTAGAGGCTCCGCCTTTTGAACTTTTCCCATTTCATGGTCAATAAGATGATGCTCAAGCTCTGCTCGAAAGAAAAACTTATCCGTACACAAATTACATACATACGGTCTAGACATATCTCCATGCTCAGATATATGAAGTTGTAATCCAGATGAGCTAGTAAATATTGCAGAACATATATAGCACAAGTAACCTCGTTCCTCACATCCTTTAAAAGAGTGTTCGATAAAGTGCTCCTGCAGTTTAGCTGTAGACGTAGTACAAGCCTTACAAATGTTACAACGATATTCTTCATCAATTGGTGGATTGTCAGATTTGGTGAATTGTTGAAACTTGTTACTTAGATTATGTTTTTTATAACATTTCTCACATACTTTAGCATCTGAATAAGGTGTCAGAAGATCCAAACACAATGCACAGGTTTTCTCTTGAGTAGCAGTTGATTTAGTATGAAATCTAAAATTAAAAAATACAGATTTGTTTTTTTAGCTTATAAATATAATTAAAAATTGTACTTACTTGGCGTGCAAAACGATTTCAAAATCAGAATTTAAAGTTTGTCTACAGCAAATGCACTGAATTGGAAAATCTAGAGATCCATGTTCAGCCATATGTGTTTTAAAGCCAGTTATGTCAAGCAATACAGTTGGACATCGAGAACATTTACCGGATGAACCAACCTTAGAATGAGTTAACTTGTGCTCAGCCAAAACCGCAGGAGACGGAAATATTTCATCGCAAATTAGGCATTTGTGTTTTCCGGACGTATTATGACTGATCTTCATATGATTTTCTAATTCATTTCTGAAATTATAAATGAAAATAAAATTTATTTTTATAGATTATAAAAAATCAAAATATAAATCTAACCTAGATCTGAAATTGTCATTACAATATGCACATCTTAGACTGACACCTGTTTTTAAATTGTGGGATATTTTACGATGTGTGTGTACTTCGGCTTCTGTTCTAAAATCATTTTTCTCGCAAATTCCACAATAATAGGTACCCTTTTCTGGTTCCATATTTTCGGATCCGTTTATACTTGGAATTTCTTTGTTTGCATGTCTTGTATTTAAAATCGATGGTTGATAACATAACAAAGTGAGCTTGAACCTGATGGTGTAGAGAAAAGAGCTTGCCCAGCATCCAGTCCGTATGTTAGATTTTTTGTTGTAGCTGAATCATACCTTGACTTTCCAAAAACATCATAGAATCCATTCCAATTATTTACAATTTTATTACTAGACGTTTCACTGATGGCTTACATTCAAAAGCATTAGATTATTATTGCTAGTTGCATATTGATAATCCAAAATATTATTATTATTTACAGTAAAGGATTTATTTTTTTGATAGGCTTAATTTTTGTGTGTATGATGTATTTGCATGTGTCGGCCTAAAAGAAATTCAACATGAAATGTTTCCGGGCAAGCTGGACAACGAATTTGTCTGGCATGGGCAGAAAAGATGAAAATGCATTTCTAATTCAATTGTAACAGTGTCTACCGTTTTACGTGATGTCTAAACTCAAGTTCTGTTTTAAAAATGTCTAAACAAGCAGAACATCTATAAACTTTAACCTCATTTAAATGAGCAACTGCAAAATGAACCTGAATAGCAACCTTTGTGTCAAACAATTCAGAACATACTCCACATTTATACATATTTTGAGCATGCATATCTAGTAAATGTTTTTGTAGATCATCTGGTTTTATAAAAGATTTGTTACAATTTAAATTACAAAAATATTCAGTGTTTACAATCAGAAAATGTGAAATAACATGACGTTCGTAATCAATCTGATTAGAGAATGATACACCACAATGTTGACAAACACTGTTTGATATATCTTGATTTAAATGTTCTTTTAAATGATTTCGAAAAGATTCAAAATCAGCCAATACTGCATTACATTGATTACACATTAAATTCGAAAGATTCGTTACAGATGAATCTGTTGGCTCTGATGTACTTGTTTCATTTTCACGATCTGATTTTTTACTAAGATCTGTTGGATTTTCTTGTAATTCTTGTTTAATATTTGTAATATTGAATGTGCTTGAATCCTGTGGAATGTCTTTGTTACTTCTTGGACTATTTGGTTCTGAATTTATTACTAGCTGACGGTGTTGACTTTCTAATTTTGCATAATGATTTTCATAACTGGAAATTCTATTGAAGTGGTCAGCATATGCATTTGGACTACTAAGCTTGTCTGTATGAGTAGTTCTTATGTGATGAAACATTGTTTGAATTGTTGAAAAAGTCATCGTACAAAACTCACAATTGAGTTTAGGTGTTACGTTCGATGGTGATGATTGTGTCTAAATTGAACCATATAATATTTATTTATTATTAATTGTTTTTAATTGAATATTTTAGATAAATTACCTTATTCAATGCAGAAGGATGCTTGTTTTGTATATGGGAATGAAGCTGCTCTAAACTTTGAAAGTCACATTTGGTGCAATACTTGCAATATCTAAAGGAACTATTGCTAACTGATTTAGAAGCAAATTCAATGCTAGCATTTTGTTCTGTGGCAGCGTATTTCCGTTTATGTAAACTTCCGGTACTTGATCCGGAACCATTAGAACGAGGACTGAGAGGATTAAATTGTATTTAAAATAAATATTTCTGTTAAGTATTATCGTTTATTATACCTATAGTTCATAGTAGAGACACCAAGAAGCGCAGCTTGCTTCTTGTGATTTTGCATATGAGACGTTAGGGCTGCTGCTGTGTTATAGCCACGATTACAAATTGTGCACTGAAATGGTTTCTGGTTGTCATGGGTTTTCATATGAATCTTTAGATGATCACTGTAAAACATTAAAAGTACCAAAATTAGTAATAATGTAAATGATTTATTTTTTATAAATACCTTCGGGAAAACGCTGCCTCGCAATGGGGACAACGATATCTTCTATCGCCGGTATGCAATTTGGTGTGTCGGTCTCTTGATCTTTTATGCTTAAAAAGTCTTGCACAGTAGTCGCATTTAAATGGCATATGCTCCGCATGGCTCTGAAAATAATAATAATTTAAAAATAATTTATAAAAATAAAATAGAAATAGAAACAAAAAAAGGATCTATAGTGATGATGGTCGGATTTAACCATTACATAATCATTTCATTGAGTAAACTTATTTAATGTTGACACCCTTTGAAACCATATTATTTATAACTTTAGGCTCCTCTTTTCCAGAAATAATGTCTTTTTTCTATACTAGCATATTTATAACTAGAACTGCTTCTCCGTCCCATCGCCCAGCATTGATTATGTTTTATGTTTACGAATTTCACTAAATAAACCACAAATCCATGTATGCATGCAAAAATACCACCTAAACTGAAACTCGCTACTGTATTTATGTACTTCCGGTTGTTTGCATACGTTTCGTAGAGACTATACGCAAACTGTAAGCCATTAATCATCTGTGTGTGACACACTATACCGAAGTTATAACTTTTAGAGAAATATTGAAATTTGATGATATAAAAATCTTGTTTCTATTGGGAATCTGGCAAAATACTAATAACGACTTACGAATTGGGTGGCCCCCTATTTACAAACGAATTTTCAGCCTTCTATCCCTATCCGTCTGGGCGCCTATACGACCACACAAACAGACAGACAGACATTTTAATAATTTATATATAAATAAATTTAAGTTAAAAGATCTGCCTAATATATTAAAAGTTATATATTAAAAAATATATATTTATATTAAAGAGATGTTAAACATTCTAAACATTTTTTATACAAGATGTCATTCCATGTTTGGAAATTTTTTTAAAGAAAAAAAGTTCCTTAACTTTATCAAACTTTAATCGTACGATACTGATATAATTTTATTTAAAAAACATGAAAACGTTATAAAACATGTGTTGTAATTAAGTTAAAAAAATCTTTAACCAAAAACGCTTCTAAAAATTATTTTTAAAATCTTAACAAAAAAACAACTTAAAATTTAATTTTACATTATAATATCACTCATCATTTTTGTTTTGAAACACTTTCTAGTGTGTATAAACATTTTAATCATTTTTCTCAATGTATGTAAAAATATTGAATTACTTTGAGCAATCTATGTTTTATTTTACATTATTAAATATAATATGTGTATTTACGTTAAATTAAAATAACATATTATTCATTACAAAATTAATACTTTTTAATAAAAACAAAATAAATAAATTTCTTAAAATTAGTAATTTCTTGGTACAAAATCAGTTATTTTCATAGTCAAATATCATTTATTTTTTAAGTTTAAAGTATTTTTTTGCATATATTACATTTTTTTTTTTTTGAGTTATTAAAATCTTTATGAATGTTTAAAATAAAAGGTAATAAAAAGAAGTTTAGCATAGCGTCTTCATTCTCAAATAAATCCATAATCCGACAATATTATTAATGTGTTACTAATATAAATGCAATAATATATATTTCAAAACTAAAAATTCCATTGTATAAAATAATATTGAATTCAAAATTGAATTTACTACCAGAAAACGTTTGGTAAAATTCCATCACCATTCAAACTAATAATAAAATTATGCTGGCAAACTTAAATAAAATATATAATATTATGTACCTAATGCCACCGGTATAGTATAATGTATACAACATCCCGTTTAAAATATGTTTAACAACGACAAAAACAAACGATAAGAAAAAGGATAAGGAAACGAGTTTAGTGTAGAAGTCAGCTCCTGCATTATGAGTTATTATATTATATAGCTGAAAAAAATGTGTTCGGATTGAAAAATTAGTACGTATTCTCATAATTGACAAAAATTATTTAATATTTCAAGTTGAGCTTTTATAAGTTTTTTAAAAAAATGTACAATACTATTTAATAAATTTTTTTCCCTTTTTCAGTAAATTAAAAACTAAAATATAATTAACATTTTTACGAACAATTTATTAAAAATCTATACGCCATTTGTTTGGTATTTGATCTGATATAAAGTTGTATAATATAATTTAACAATCAGAATTCGTACCAATATTATATAATATCACGAATGAATAACAAAATGATCTATATATAAATATACACTATAATACACACCACTTACATATATATTTAAGTTTATATTATATTTTTTGGGATCCATCACGTACAACAGATTTTAAACACAGATTGACGAATTCTCGCGACAGTTTTATTGTTGTTGTTTATGGATGGTTGTATAGGAGACTATTGGTCTTAAAAGGTATATACTCGTAAAGTATAGTATATAAATATATATATATATATATTCATAGGTATCATAGGAACACTGCTTATTACCGTGTCTAAAATAAGAAATCGTGCAGACTTCATTCAGCTTTGGAGCATTATTTTAAATAGTAAAACGATCCAGTGAATGGTCCTTATCAGTTTCAGCTATCAACATGTCTCTTGTTAGTATTGTTAATATTATTATTATTGTGTACAACGTTCAATTTTGTAGATAAATTAATCACACCTTTTTTATTAGAACTATCATTGGAACTAGTTTATTATTAGGTTTGAGGTTTGTTTGCCACCTAAAACGATATATATTTATTAAGGTGAGGTGACATAATGTCCACGGACATAAGGTCCATAGACATTATGTCAGTTTCAAACTGACGTAAGCTCCATGGACATTATGTCGTTTTTTCCAAATACATGGATTAATTGTTAATTTTTTGATGGACATTACGTCTGCTTCAAACAGACATTATGTCCAATAGACTTTATGTCCTTTTAAAAAAACAGATATAATGTGAATATAATGAACCTTATGTCTGTTTTAAAAGTACATATTTTTAAGTAAATTGGAAACCAACATAATATCCAAATGGACATTATGTCCACATAATCCGAAAGAATGTCCAATTCTCCATTTGGACCTTATGTCATTTAAAAAGCGGACATAAGGTTAAATATTTAATTTATTATATTAATTAATAAATAAAATTCATCTGCAATTGACCTATTTTAATATAACAGATCTATATTTGGCGGCATGATCTGACCCCATAAAATGTTCAGAACAAAACAATAATCATGTTAAAAAATTTTAAATTAGTTTAAAATGTAATACTTTTTTTATTTAAAATATTTATTATTTATGTGCTAAATATTATAAATAATTGTTTTTTACTACTGTCATAGGCTGAAATGATTCCCCAAAGAACCGTTTTTAAGAGATCTCCAAATACAATTCCTAAATCAGACGATATTGAGTACCTAATTGATATTCAACATAATCATGACTTAATTCCGGAATTGTGAAGTAAATCCAATAGCGCTTCCAGGGATATTCATATTGAAACATCCAAATCAATTCATTTTCGAAAAGCTTCCCCTTTTATGATAGTCAGGAATTATGTGAGAAAATGAATTGAACTAGCGAATTTTAATTCTGTTAAAAGCACAACGGTAATACTAAGAAATACATGTAAAACATACTTTATTACAATTAATGATGTGAAATCAACTATTGAACCGAGCTCGAAAAGAAAGAACGAATTGTTATTCAGCCTAAACACACGTATGTGTGCAGGAGTCCTGCAGGACTCTACGCATTTTACGATAATAAAAAATCAAGAAAATATGAAAGATAAATAATAAACCATTGTAACAATGTAACATACTATATATACAACTAAACATATGAATATTTAATAAGCATCTCAAGTGCGACAATATACGAGTCTGCGTGTATGCACTTGAACATAATAGAATATAACATACCCAAAATACGACATTTTACCTATATTGTTCATTACTGCAAACCTTTTTTTTTAGTACTTTCTGCAGATTCTAAATATTTTATAAGAAGAGATAAGAAAATATAAGAAATAGGCTTTTCTTTATTAAAGTGTGTATTTAGGTCAAAATCTAATATTATACATATAATAATTGTGTTTTCAAGATTTAAGCACATTCTTAAAAAAAAGTTTATAGTATAATATTTTGGTTGTACTATAGTTCATGGAAATCAAGGGCGCTTTCAATAATGTGTCCTTAGATGCCGTTTAGAGATCATATTTTTCTCACGGTTTCAACGATACGATTACTATCTAAGTAGTTGGATCAATTCAATGCTTCGGCATAGAATCTTGCATTCTGGTATCGATGGCGATGCAGTGAAGGTCTTGGCTAGAAGGTGCTGTTTTACCACATTTGCTTTGGAGTATGGTGGTCAATGAACTAGTTGTCCAACTCAACGAGCGTGGCCTCTTCACCTAAGCCTAAGCCGACGACATCATCATTTGTGTGATCTCATGTAGACCGCTCTTAACACAACAACGTCCTGGTGTGATAATTTAGGTCTTTCGGTTAATTCTGAAAAGACCGAAATAATTCTCTTCACCAGGAAAACCAGATTGAATGATTTCCGGACAATTCATATAGGACCAAAAGAGTCTACAAGATTGTTGTTTTCTATATAGTAAACTCTACTGGAAAGACCACATGGACTGCAAACTCATGAGAGCGACCAATGCTTTCTGGTAATTCATGGGGCCTATCACTAAAAGTGGTCCATTAGTTTTATTCGGCCATAATTAGGCCGCTTGTGTCATATGCGGCCGTTATATGGTGGCCCTGAACACGAAAAGTTACTGTCATTAGACAGATTGAGAGATTCCAGCAGCTTTTTGGCAGTGGCATATCTAGTGCAATGCAACAAGTCCTACTGCCACTCTGAGCCTATAGGCTCTATATGAATGGCTCCTGGAAACTCTCCGCTATAGGTCACTCCTCTTTATGGAATGACACTATCAACATGCCGTCTGACTACCTCTCCTAAAGTTCTGTTTTTATTATATAGAAAATTTTGAGTCATTATATTACTACGAGAAAAGTTTGTAATCTGGTCAGTGGTACACATCCGCCTGTGGACGTAGAGTTTTAGTACACTGATAGCTCCTTCCAATTATGTAACTCTGGGGCCGGAATACTCCAGGCTAGTAACCCGCCCAACGAGATCTCTTTCGCACTAGGTCGGTATTCCTGGGTATTCCAGACCGAATGTGCCAGAGAAATAGCTCTCTCATTTTAGTGACAATCGTTTCTATATTTGCTCTGATAGCCAGGTGGCCATTGAAGACTAGTGCTGAATTGGTGAAATGAGCTCCAAAATATATCAGTCCACAACAATGTGAGTTTGCTTTGTGTCCCAGGCCACTCATGAATCTCCGGCAAGGAGAACGGTGACACCCAGCCAAAAAAATAAACAATACACTCCCTCGGAATATCAGCAACCCTCAGCAAAAACTGGATAAGAGACTAAAAGGTGTCTCGACAGGCAACCCACTGGAACTTTAGAACAGATTGAAGAGTCTCCAAACTGTTTCTAAAGAAACCATGTGCCACCACAAAAAAGTCCACGCTCAACCTTGGGCGAACTTGGGACACTGCAGACTAAAACAACACCTACACAGGTAGGTACTGCCTGACAGCCCAAACTGCGGTAAGTGCGGTGAGATTTATTATTTGATCCACTTCATATCAGAATTCCCGGCACTCTGCTATACCAGAAACAAAACTCTCAGTACGTTCCGGATTCCGTCAGAGTCGCTCCAATCGAAGATAACAGTGTTTGCCAGGAAATCATTCCGATTTGTGGACAACCAAGCCTAAATTTGGGTCATAGTACAATGGGCCAAATACTTTGGCCTTCAAGGAGTCGGTCCCCCACCAAGCCATCATCTTACCCCATTAAAAAAATGTTATATTGGCGAAAGATCTGAAGCAAAATATGGAGCGGAAATGATTTTGTTATAAACAACTTTATCATTAGATGTTACCCCGAACTTATTTATTAGTATTTTTTTATTTTTAATTGTACTTAATTTTAATTGTACCAGTATTCTCGCAGACTAAATTCTGAAAAAATGAAATTCAACAATCATTTGCCTATATTTAAAATTTCTTAAAACTCCTTGCATTTATATTAAGAAAAAAATATTCCTTGTGGACAAGATTTAGATTAGAAAGGGGCGAATGAGCCACTTTTGTACTCAATCCCAGAATCTATAACATTAGAAGTTGTGTTCTTTATTGGAAATGTATCCTTATCTCTTAGCTAATCTTTTTTAAAGAATTCAAATTCTTATCTCTTATAGATTCTAAGCTACAGCCATTCTTCTCGACCCTTTGAAGTGATTGGAATTAAATTTTCTGAAAAGTCATGAAAAAAATAATAGTAAAGGCAAAATAAATATTTTTTAGAAGAATGCAAACCTTTATAATTATGAAAGGGGGTCAAGGGGGTCTGCACAAAATTGATACTTTTCTGGTGGTTGATTTAACGGTAAATCAGGACTGATTCAGATTATGATGGTTTTGACGAAATTTTAACGCGTTTAATTGTCGCAGGCAACGTTTAAAAAACATTACACGGTGACATGCAAAATATACCTTGTAAAAATCTATCATAATCTCTTTTTTATGGTTTTGTAAAAAAGAAGAGAATGCTGCGGATTTGTTGTGTAATGAAAATGTTGTTGGGTATATTTTATGGACGAGCAGAG
>JAAAKO020037642.1:0-12533 GCA_010015015.2 Bolitophila cinerea
ATATCAAATATCAAATATCAAATATCAAATATCAAATATCAAATATCAAATATCAAATATCAAATATCAAATATCAATTATCAAATATCAAATATAGATTATCGAATATCAAATAACTAATTTCAAATTTCAAATATCAAATATCGAATATTAAATATAATATATCAAATATAGAATATCGAGTTTTAAATATCAAAATCAAATATCATAATAAAATATCCCTTTTTCCAACTACATCTATTTGCATGTTGCATGTAAAAAATATAAATAGTCGCGTCTATCAAAAATGTCATTATGCTATCATGTTTATAAGTATAAAATATAAAATATAAATAAAACGTCAGACTCATGTTCTGCTTACAAGCTCTTCCAGCTACTTAATCTTAATGTAATATATTTACAGAAAACCAGTATATAAAAGTATAAATAATAAAATTCTGTGTATATAGCATCGCATGCTAATTATTAATTAAAACTCTTGTGCAAAACAAAAAACGTGTTGTTTAATCATCAGCAAGCGTCACCACGGCTGTCCCTACAGTCTGTATAGAAGACAGCAGAGAGCGACACGTTCGCTTGCTGGGCGATAAACGCACTCGGTGTGAAAAATGAGCTGGCACCCGTACAAATGAATAATTAATTCAGTAAGAGTGTTTAAGAAGCTATCCATGGGCGCACATTGTTATTCTGGCGCGCGTATAAATGATGTGATAAATCGTGCAAACGCCTGCACCACAGACGCGACACGCTCACAACACGTTTTTCGTTTTGCTTAAGCAAACTTGACACGAAAAAGAAAAAGAAAATGCAATTAATTAGTTTATGTCAGCCACTATTTAGATTTGTCTTTCTGCTGTTGCTTCGAAATCTTATGCGCGCCACATCTTATATACTCTAGAGTATAGATCTATGATAGCCATTTCCTGTCGCGTCCTCGTATAAGTCAGTCCATCAGACACACATATGTGCTTCCATATTTGTTGGAAGTCAATAATAGATAAGCCGACCGTGCTGGATTCTGTGGGAAACTGGATATCGCCATAACATGCGCCTGGAATATGTGCCATACAATGTATATATATAGTGACTCTGTAATCTATCAATATATGCGTTTCTGTAAAGGACGTATTCCTGGTGCATGTTATCACGATGGCCAGATGCTCCCGAGCTCGTCGACGTCTTCTTGATATGGTGATGCCGTTTTAAAAATTTTGTAATCGGGGATGTTTTTTTTGTTTTGGGTTGTAGGAGGCATATACCAATTCGGCCATAGAGAATTTCTCTGGATAACTTTTTTTTTGCTTAATTATGTGGACATCTGATGTGTGTTTTTCGTTTCGAAGACAGAGAAACTATATCTTTGCAAATTTTAGTGTCAAAAGCGGCATTCATAAATAACACACACAACGGGCATACGTTTATTTACACACACACACAAACACATTTTAACGGTAAATTCCGTGTATAAATGGCAACACTTTCGCACACTAAAATCAACAAAAATACTACTAAGCGTTTAGCCTAGCTGCTAACTGTTTGCATGCTTCCATTCCATTTAGTTTTTAATTCCTGGTTTAATTGTATACATTTTTTTTTAATATGGCTGTACATTCTCTTATGGTATCACGTTAAGTTTGACTCTTAAAATTAAGTATAGATATATATATATAATATAGTATTATAGTAAGAGGGACGATACATTCTATGAACCGGGGGAAAAAAGAGAAAATTAAGATGTTTATATCAAATGAAAAGGAAAGGTATTACAAATAATAATTATAATAATAGAAAAAACAAAGCATTTGTTTCCAAATGTTATTTAAACATGTTGCCCTAAAGCGTTCGAAAGAAGTCGTGCCAAATCAATAAATTATAGAAAAGCCTTATGGGCTTCGATTTATATATATTATATTTACAACGACAGCCTTCATCGCAAATAGACATTAATTTATATAGTGTTTTTGGATAGGGGATTTGAAAAAAAGCTTTAGCAATGAGTAATTTAACATAGTAATAGAGTTAAAAGCAGTGCGCGCATTTAATATGCAACGCTGTTATATGTTTTATATATTTCAAGAGGCTCAGCATTACAGTATAAATATACCTAATAGATTTTTTTTTAAGTTTGCATCACTAAATTATTTCCCAGCAGTCTTACTTACTTTGTGTTTATATGGGTGCGTTTGTATGTCTTTTGTCGACGCGTCTACATTGCCGAAGCATTGTACCGTCTTCCCCCTCCAATTAAATACTATGATATGTCTTGAATACTGTATACGTTTAGTTCTATGTATATAAGAATAATTAAAAAGAATAAACTCTTGAATAACAAAAAAACAACGCGCGATTTACCAACAAAAACGGGCAATATCGCAAAATTTCCAATAACAAATCACGATACTCTAATCTATACACTCTTGAACGACTTACCCTAAACAGCATATATTATTATATATAATAGAATGGAATACTTAAATACAAAACGTATATATATATATAATACAGAATGTATGTATATAATTCAAAAAGAAATGACAATAAAGCTGAACGTGGCGCAATTTGCATTTGTACTTTTGCATTAAAAAAAAAACAAAAGATAATAAACTTACAAACAAATAAAAAAGCTTTGAATATCTGCGTGGCGCAAATACATTATTTATTCATCCAAGAATGTTGTTATCTCACGTTGTTATTTTTGATTTTGTTTTGGTATAGCTGTGGCGTTCGTGCGAGCACGCAGGAAATTCGCAACGCACATTTTCGCCGGTCATCCGCATTTAACACCCCATCCTTACACCACCCTCACTCGGTCCGGTCCCGGAACCTTAGCAAAAACGTTAATTGGAATTGTTGCATTCCTTTATTATATTGAAGACGTTGAAAGAGATAAACCGAACCAGAAATAGGTCTTTTATGAGTTTTTTTTAAAGGATTTATGTTGTCTCACTTGTAGACTTTCTTAATTTTAATAAAATACTGATACTCGTATTCATATAATAATATTTATAATAATATTCAGGCAAAGTATTTAATTTGGTTAAATTATATAAATTCAAGTACATAATTCATACACGAGCTATAACCTCATTATATTTGTTCAATAATATATATTTTTTAATATGAAGCCTTTTCGGGACATCGGTTCATAACTTCTACCAACAGAAATATGGTAACCGGAATAATGGTATAAAACATTTGGTCTAAAAACATTTTGTCTAAAGCAATTTGTCTAAAAACATTTATTTTAAAAATATTTTTTCTGAAAGCAATTGGTATTTTTTCTTGGTACATTATTTCATTAAAACAACAATCTTTTTTGAGAATAATTTGTTCATGGTTACAATAATTTAACCACAAATACTATATTGTTTTAATCACAGATAATAATCTAAAAAAAAATGTCTAAACATTCTGTCTAAAACAATTTGTCAAAAAACAATTTTACTAAAATCAATTTGTCTAAAAACTTCGTCTAAAATCAATTTGTCTATTTTTTTAGTTAGTTTAAATCATTTTTTTTATATTTTTTTGTCTTTTTTAAATTTTGTTTATATATATTTTTAAAAAGAAATGTTGTCTGCAACGTTTGCGTTTATGTGTTTTTTTTAAATTGTGTTTAAATCAGATGATTTTAGAACAATTGATTTTATTAAAAAATGATTTTAGACAAATTGTATTAGACCAATAATCCGCGATTCAAGGCCTGGAGTTATATTCTCAAATTGTTCTTTCATTTTAAAACCTATAATCAGGAACGAAATAATGTCAAAAAATGATTAATATGTTTATAGTTTTCACGGCACATGTATATCCTGAAAGGTCTAAAAAAAAATGTTTCGGTATTATCCCCGTTTTTTAAAATCGGCTTGAATCTATTGAGGCTTTGTGTTCACAATCCTTTGAAAATAATTTGGCATGAATATATCCCATCAAACATCTTGCAATCTTTGCTGATATTCGCTAATTTCCTTTGCGGGACTCTTATTCATCTCGATCTATAATGTCTAAATTGGAGAAAAATCCGAGATTTTGGATGTTCAATCGCGAGAAGTGAAATCTAAAAGAAGAACACTGTCTACTATATTGCTTCTGACTATAATACCCTTAATCCAATTTCAATAAATTAGGGTTTGAACCCCATTGTTTCTCTCAATTTAGTAAAAGCCTCATTTTTTTAATTTAATGGGGGTTTTCTTTCTATAACTGTTAGTTGCCTTCTAAAAATGTGTCTTTTCCTTTTTCCCATAATAGAATATGACCCCTAGATATTTTGGCCTTCCAAACTTTCATTTTAAGTTTTACCTTTTTTAGACATATTCTTCATTTTACAGATATCCATTTTTTATAAAATATAAACTTTTTTCTTTTTTTAGTTTTTTTTTATATATTTTTATATTATTGTTATTCGTTACATTTTTGTGTTGCATGGATAGATAATAAAAACTTTCTAATTTTTCAAACTTTTTTTCTATTTATTGATTTTTTTTCTCCATTTATTCTCCTTTTTTATTGTTTTGTTTCCCTATAAAGCGAGAGGAAGGGGAAAATTATTTTTTTATGCCAAAAAAAAAAAGCCTATAACGTATACTACGTTTTAGTCTTTGGGGCCGTGGTGCCCTAATATTTGAATTGCCAATAAAGATATGTTATTCAACTTAAGCCGACCCTGCACTAATAAGAGGGATCCTAAAAAAAGGCTGACACGTAGAACTTTTTAAAAATATTGGCATAAAAAAAATGTACGGCTGGTTTTCTTTTTTTACAAATATTTCTACATGGAAACTTAACAACATGTTTCCAAATGAATTTTCCTTATTTTTAGTATAATAAGGAAAGCAATAATAAAAGTAGACATTTATCAGATTTAATATCTTTTTTCTGGTTATCTATCTAGAATTTTTTATTCTGCCTACTTCAAAACTTTTGTGATTCATTTAGCAAATATGTCATGCATAAATATTGTAACTTAAGTATAACAAGCATAAAACAACCTAACAAATAAAAAAAAAAAATACTTCCGAAAATGTTCTTTTTGTTTTTAGAAAGTTGGTAAATTTGGACAATTTAAACACTATCTTTAAAAGTTGGTATTTTTTTTGAAAAGTTGGTATTTTTAACATTTTGCACTCTTCAAAAGAAGACATTCTCAAAATGTTGGACTTTTTTTTGGACATGTAAGAGACCTGAGATAAGAGGTTAGAAGGTTCCCATTATACTTTTCCTAACACAAATTTAAATTTTAAAAGACTGACTGAGCTCACCAAAATAGAATTATATGAATAATATGATAATATGAAAATTATGCAATATTTTTTTTGATAATACAAGAGTATAGGTTGCACAACTATATCAAAAGACAACAAATTAGGTCCGAAGTTTTGGACGATTTTAAGTATTTTTTTATATTGATTTGTTATCAACTATTAATGAAAAAATAAGCAGTTTTAAAACCTATCACTCTTCCAAAAACTTTGGTCAGCAGAAATGCGATTCAGCGACTAAGCAAGTTTTCTCTGCCAGCGAAGCCATTTGTCCCACATACTGTATTTTTTTAACATACCGACATCAATGCTATCATACTCACCAAATTTTGTGGAAGAGACATTATTTCCGAAAAAAGAAGCAATTTTCGCCTCAATCTATATTCAACACAAGTTTCCTGATCTCCGACGGAGGCAAGAAAACTAAACGCGATCGAATTCTTCCACAAATAACATTACACTTATGGTTGGATGTGATTCCAACTCCCACTACCAGGTAGTTCAAACATTGCTGGTTTTAATCTGGAAGTTATTACCAAAAGTGGTCAATATAGGTTCTACCCGGCTATATAATGCGTCACGGTTATCAGACAGCTTAAGAGATTCCAACGGCTGACGATGATTATATTTAAACTTTAGAGATACACTAATAATGTAATCAACAATGTTGCCCGTTTTCTTCCATCTGTGAATCAACGACAAAAAGATCTGTAGAGCAAAACAATAAGAAATAAAATCAGTAAGAAATAATTAATATTGTTTTTAGCTATAAAAGTAGTTATCTTTAGATGGCTGGATATCAGGGTAGCTTCATACCGTGCACTTTGATTAGCCATTGCAATAGTTCATGAATCCTGATTCCATGTCAGAACCACTAAAATATAATGTGAGACTGTTTTCTTTGGCCTTGAGCTGGAGGTAGTTATCAATATAACATACATCCATTCTAATTCTCCCTCCTTGAATCTCCATTTGAAAGTAAGTGATTAATTGGATTAGGCTGAGAATAGGGATTATTTGGAAATAATACAGTCAAGTTTTCTTAATTAAAGTCTATAGTTGCCTTAAGATTCATTACTGAACTTTAAATGGTGTTATGTAGGAACCAATAAACTTAACAACTTCCAAGAGGTAATAAAAAGATAAACAAATTACGTAAACAATTTACATTAAAAAAATAATTAACAACAAATTGCATTTGCTTCATTTTAATTATGATTGTTTGGGAATTTAAATGATTCAATAACCCATATATAAATATATGTGTATTATATTTATCGTCCGTATTATTGAACAATACTTTTCAAATATTACTTCTCCTCCGATGTGTGTGACACACGTACTTTTGATCGGCCTGATGGTTGCCATACTAAACACCTCAAACGCACAATACTTTCATCCGTATGCATCTGAATGGTGCCTAGAGACCAGAGATAACTCTGAAACCGAATTATTTAACCATAAATGTACTCGATCGTGTAACGAAATCGACAGTTTAGACGAATCGTCCAAAATAAATTTCAATATAATTTGCGAAAGAGATCCAATGGATACGGACGCAGGAGAGACTTTTCAGGGTAAGCACGTTTTTCGTTTTATTTTCGTTTAAATAATTATTTAAAATAATTTAATTAAATTATTAGACGGAAGCTGCGATACTATTAGACCGAAATTCAACGAATATATGGAGATTTATGGCTGCAGGATGGGAACGTGTTCACTGGATGCTACCGGTCTAAAATTCCTATTCCAATGTAAGCATGTGAATACGGTCTAAGCTAAACTCGATTTTTGTTAGTATTGTAGAACATTAAAAATATATAATAATATAAAATAATATAATTTAATCTTATGGAATAATCTCTGGGCATTCGTCTATTTAAGATATGACTAAAAAAAATATTTACAAAAAATGAGCGGAAGTATTCTATTATTATAAAAAAATATTCACATTTTTAAGAAAAACTCTCCCGAAATTGAAAACCATATGGAATGTCATTTTTTGTATGATAAAAGATTTTTTTTGTATTTTAATGTAAATATTTTCATTTCATTTCATTTCAGTTATATTTCTCTCTTTAAAAAATAGGTGTTCCCTCTTAAGGGGTCTATTTCCTAACAGATAGTCTGCAAAACCCAAAAATATCATTTTCAGGTTTTCGAAGAACATTTCAAACCACATTCAAAAACACATTGACAAATAATAATAAATATTAGGTAATAACTAGAGAATAGTTTTGCCCGTGAAATAGGATTTTTAAAATCGACTTTCCGGGAATCATAAAATGAACAAAAAATCACGGGAATTGAAAATTTAATTTGGGAAAAGCCGGTGAATGAAAATCCCAGCTAACAAGAAATACAAAATAAAATTTAAAACCAGGACAGAAATTCCCGTGAATGACCCTCTAGTAATAATTGTACATGTAATAGTCAACCTGTTTAGAGTGAAAATCGTAATCTTTTTTTTAAATCCGTAAAAAGGTAAATCATTCGTATGACTGCACTATTATAAAGAAACACGTTATCAGAAGAATTAAAAATGTATTAAAAACAAATTAAATTAATCTAATTGACTTACAAAGACCATTAACATTAATTTGTATTGTTTTAGGAAACACACAATTGATATTTCGTTTTCCGGGCTATAACAGAATAATAGTACATGAATGTCTGTGCAGGTGTATGTGCCTTTATTAATATTGATCTGCCTGGCGATTGTGCAAATAAATGCGTCCGGTATAGTGCCAAAACTATCTTTTCATCCAGATATAATTGATTGGTGCCACCATTCCGAAGTAAATTCAACCATAGAATTCAAGGATCATCGCTGCTCTCGAGCGTGCTCCTACCCGCAGAATATCCAGACCACGAAAGAAATATATTTCAATATAATTTGCGATCGAGATTCAATCGATAGTGGAGGGTATATTTTTACGAGTAAGTGAAAATTAGCAGAATTTTTATCATGCGATACTAAATAAAATATATTTTTAGAGAAAACCTGCAAATCAATGAAATCGTCTTTTATCGAAATTATGAGGGAACTGGGATGTAGCACGGGATCGTGTAAACTGAACGATGCACATCTTAAATTTTATCTTCACTGTATGAGAAAAATGTTTTAATTCTAATAAACACCCAACAAACCACGAAAAATATTTCTTATGGTCCTGGCCCCTATAATACCTCTAAAACAGCATTTCTAAATAGTGCTCCACGATATTAACTTTAGAACTATAATAAAAGAATTAAGCGATGTTCCTTTCTGAGATCGACTCGATAGTAGCTTTAGTACTACACTAAAAAATGCTGCACCTTCATAAAAGCATTAGGCGATGTTGCTATATGCGAGCTGCTAGACATTAGCTGCTAGATATTAGCTTTAGTACAGCATTTATATATGGTCAAACTTTATAAAAACATTATGCGATGATTCCTTATAAGTGCTGATCGATGGCCACGATATTATCTTTAGTACACCTATAAAAATAGACGCTATAAAAAAACATTAGGCGATGTCGTTTTATGAGGCTGCTGGATTGTTGCTTTAATATAACATTTATGAATGATTAAAGTATATAAATGCATAACACCACCATCTGTCATTTGAAATACTTGGTTATTTTTGCCAAGTAAAAATCTTATTTATATTAACAAAGTAAATTCCTGAGTGACACTAATATTTCAAAATACAATATGCACTAAATTCTGTAGTATTATATGATTTAATGCGTTTCAACAAAATAAGGTTTGGTTTGGTTGTATATTTTTATGTTTATAAAGAATTCCACAATTGCAAAGATCAAAGGTTAAAAGCTCTAAAGTAAGTAGATTAATATTATTGGATGATTTTTTTTTATGAATTTTATAGTTTAAAAAAAGGTTTTCCATATTTAAGACTTTATTAGCATGACTAATCGTCCACATTTCTATATTTAGAATCACAGCGGAAAAAGAATTTAAGATGTTCTGCGTCCATTGAGCACGTTCCCATCTTGCAGCCCACAATCCCCATAAAATAGTTGAAGAATGGCCTAATAGTTTTGCAGGTTTTCGCTTAAAGAATAATATTTTCGTAAATTATATTTTCCAAATTAAAAATAAATTATATATCTTACTATTAAATCTGTAGCCCTCACTATTGATTGGCTCCGTATCGCATAGTATTTTGTATTTGATTACCTTCGATTTCTGGACACTTTTGTAATTGCACGATCGTGTGCACTGATGATCCATGAATTCGGCTGTAGAATTTAGCTTGTCCTCTGGGCACCAATCATTTGGATACAAAGACGGGGTTGTATTTGAAGGGTGTATAATGGCAATCGACGTAAACGCCAGGCCGATCAAAAGTACATTTTTCACATACATCTTGGAAGCTAGGTATAATTGTGAACTTTTTTTTTTAAAGCACAGAAAATTAATAATTACAGTAACACAATCGTAATTAAATTTAATCTAAATTGAAAAAAAAATAATGATTCTTATTTTAGTATTTTGTATTTGTTTTTTTTTATTGTGAATTGGTTTAAAAGCACAAATATCTTTTAAAAGTGTGTTGAGTCCAACATAATATCATTTCAAGTTTACTACCAATGCATCGAGCAGCCACAAAAATCTACCCCAGCATCAATCTGGTATCACATTCCAGTATTTTTTAAGGCGGACATCCCAAACACCCTTTTAACACTGATTTAAGTTTGTATGAAACAAAATTTAAAAAAATGAATAAGTATAAGGATCGAATTATTAAATAAAAACTAACTGCGTTATCACATTTTACTTCATTCCAAAAAAATCATCCAAACCGAAATCTACAATGGAACTTTGACATAGCCAGGATATACTAACTAATATTTTCCGATCTGCTTTTGGACATGGACATCGCAACCATCGAAGTTGTGATTCTCTTGCAAGACACGAGGTGATCTACCTTACCCTATGTGCTCTGTACTCTCTGGATTCGATTAACTAGGATTAATTAGGAACTGTATGGTTTCCAATGACATCACCTCATCGGACCACAGTAGCATTCATTTCGAGTTCTGTACTGACCCGATTATTCCGATGAAAAATCGGAATTAGGTCAAGTTTAAGAACCTCATCTCTGATTGAGCTGTTGAATGCAATTTCCACATAGTCTCAATCGATGGTCTTGATACGGCTGTAAATCTTCTCACTGAAGACATTTGTAAAAGTACATTGAATTCTCCTGCCCTTTCAGAGTTGTAAATACAAGGAACCGTTGTCCATGGTCTGTAAGTGATCTCCGGAATCTCCGTAAGCTGGTCAGTAGGTCCTTGAACAAGGCTAATAAGACCGGCTTGCAGGATTACTTGAATCTATCTAAGTAACAATGCAGTTAAGAAGATATCGAAAGTAAAATACATCGGTTTTATTCTGGATGACAAGCTTTTGAAAATTAGAGAAGTTCCAACGACTGGTTTGTATCAGCATATTCAGTGCCATGAGAACCAGTCCCAGATGTGCTATTGAAGTCCTTTTCGTTCTGCCACGTCTCAACATCTTCATCGAGGCGGAAGATAATTCGTCGGAACTGAGACTATTCCTCAGCGTATGTTGGAAGACCTCACAAAGGGTCACGCCACCATCTGGAGCAAGATCATCACTCTTAGGCTATATTATTATTACGGGATACCGACAGTCTGCGTTATTCCGGATTTTCGTTTCGGTAGGATAGAATACTCGATATCCCTCTAAGTGTTCCTACAAGATACCCTAGGCTCGCTCCACCTTCTTGCTCTGGGTAAAATTGCTGAGTTTGGGTGGAGATCGGGTAGGTTCTCAGACGTCGACCGACTCTAAAGCAGAATGGGCCCATTCGCTAGCTTTGGTGCTGGACCTCTCTCTTCAGACCTAACCCCTACCCATCATCATCATCTCCGATAAGGGTCCCAGCCTTTTAAACCTTTCAATTTAGTACATTTTTCCAAAAGTGTAGCATAAAATGATCCCATAAAATAATCCCTAAATCACATCAGACCGAATTTAAACAGGCCAAATGTCAAAAAGGCCAAAAGCCATCAGGCCAAAAGGCTTATTCCTTATTGTCATCAGATCTAATGTCGAAAGACAAAATGTCATAAAGCCGATAGTCATTATGCCAATTGTCATCAGGCCGACTGTCTTCAAGCCGATTGTCATCAGGCTGAATACCATGCGGCCGAATGTCATCAGGTTATATAAGCCATAATGCAAAAAATGGGATCAGGACTAATGAGTAATTATGGTGAATATGATTAATGATTCATTAAGTCGAATGTTATCATGCATAGCCATTTGACCGCCAGGATGATTTTACAGTGAACTTTACCATCCTAAATGTAAAGTTATTATGACTGAGGAGTCCATTTCATTGATGAAAATTGGGGCAGTCTTGGAAGGTTTTCTGCGGGTACTTTAATTTGGCGTATACAACTCTAGGTGGCATCCAGTCTACATTTTTTTTAAATATTTATTTTGTCCTCTGGATTTTTTGGTAGTGGTATTTAAAGGATTCCGCTTACATGGCCGAAGAAGTCGGGATATAATTTCTGTGAAATCCTCTTCCATTTCGTCTCCGTCTACAGATACAAATTGGAGAGTTTCCGATACTAATTACAGCCATGTTTGGTCAGATACTGAGCGATAACTGAATGATCAGTTGTGGTGTCCTAAACTTTACTTCTAGACCCATTATCGCTTATGTGGAAACGTTGCGCCGTTAGAACAGAGTTCTGCAAATGCGGATTGTGTCGACAAAAAACAAACAATTTGCGGGTAGAAAAATAAAATCCCCGCTTCTCCTGCTAGTGGATTTTTAACCAATTTTTAAACTTTTTCTTTAAACTAAATTCTCTGATGTTTAAGTTCACAAAACCCTTTTTAACAATATTTTTTATTTGGGCCAAAAAAATAACTTCAGTACGGTTGACAAAATCAGGCCCGCGCACGAAGACCTCTACTTAGGATTAGGATTAGGACCAACAGTTTTTTAGTTCAACTCCATTCCAAATGTCACTTTTCTTAGTGGTAAAAAAAACAAAATATATTCGGATTTAAATTTTATCAAAGATACTTTTAAAATTAGAATTTCTGGTAAACAGGCGTAAAAGTATCGCCAAATGTCGGTTTAAGTCGTAATTAAGAGGAGTAAAGAGATTAGTATAAAAAAATAAGTATTTATCAATAAAAACTACCATTTTTGTTATAGTTAATTTTAACTAAACTTAGAAAAACTGTCTCTTTAAAATATTGTTTCAATTAGGA
>JAAAKO020037653.1:0-12532 GCA_010015015.2 Bolitophila cinerea
TCTTTTTCTTAGTGTCCACGTAAGACCAGAATTTAGAAGTATCACTAGACAGGTCGTTCTGAGTTTTCCTGAGGTATGGAAGCGTACATAAATGAGTGTTTATATCTAGAGAATAAGTTAAGTTATGTTTTTGTAATTAACATCCTTTTGAAAATAGGCAGTCAACTTTGACGTGCTGAGTTTTAAGACTAATTTTGAGTTATTACAATTGATACAATATTGACGACGAAAACAACTGTAACTGTAAATGTCCCAAATTAAATCAATATCTTGTGTAATTATAAAATCAAGTTATTGCAATAATACCTTTTAATAACCATGAGATTTAATAGCACAGCCCGGAGGCCGGATATTTAATCTCAGGCCCGTAGTCTCCCTGTTGGCAACCCTAACCACGAATATGCCAGAAGACCAATTTCTTGGTAATACAGATGAACTAAACGAATTGATGGCACTTACGTTAAAAGAAATTTTTGCAAAGCAATAAAATATATAATTATTGGACCTTTTTGACTTATTCGCCATACCGTTTTAATAAGATTTATGTAAATATAACATATAATTGTCTTAAAGAATCATTTTGGATTTTGTTTGACGTGATGACCATTCGTCATTGCTAAATAGCTAGATCGTGATTTTGCTTTGATAGAAATGACCATAAAAAATAATTACTTATACACCCCTGAGCATTATTATAAACTGAGTGGAATGGATTGTCGTAAAATGTTCATTTTCGGTAGAACAGAAGATGCTGACAGATTTTAATTCAACCAAAGAATAAGAAGAATCAGTATCAAGAGAAGCAACAAATACCAAGAATGAATCTTCTGTTGGTTAAATATACAATGGATATGGTTTATTAAAAAATACCCGTATACTTAAAATGTTTTATAAATATTCTTTAAGTATCATCACCGAATTCCACGTTTTAAATCTTTCTCCTGAACTAGGAAGGACACAAATATACGATATATGAAATTACTCTCAGCACTAGACCAGGACCTTATAACCCCCTATTTACCAAAAATTAGATCACTTAAACTTACAAATTTAATTGCTGAATAAGAGGAAATGATATAGGGTTGCAAACCGGGTCTTTTTCGCCCAAAGACTCCAGCCCCCGTATTCTACTGAATTTTGAACTCAGTAAGTGATTTTTTATACGTCATACATACGTGACGACACATATGCACTATGAATAAAAAAACTCTCTCACTGAGTTTAAAATTTAGTAGAATATGTGGGCAGGCCAGAGATCAAAAGTCCACCCATAGGGCCAAAAATGTATTATTGCAAAAAAAAAAATATTAATGAATTTTCTAGTATTAATTTCAATTTGGATATCGGGCTTCCACCTCAATGAAGAGGTGGATGGACTTCCAATGCAGATGTGGGGCTTGTTCTCATGGGAACTTCTCCAATTTTTTGTGGTCGATAACATTCTCGATCTCTGGCTCTGATTATGTATTGGTATGTACTGGGGCACTTTGGAAGACATCCCTCAAAATTTAGCGGAAGCCAAAATACTATCTTGCCTTTTTATTGATTAAAATGATTCTTGGAGCTAACCGAAAGACCTAAACCAACATGCCATTAGGAGAGGTGTAAAAGTGGACAATTCGGTGTTTTATCCTAAAATTATTCATTTGAATATTCTCTAACCATCATTTTTGAAATATTATTTTCGGGATGATGATGACGGGTGGATTTTCGATAAGAATTCTCGTTTAGTTTTGAATTTTTTTTAACGTCAAGATCACCTGTGGGGTGCCATGATATCCTGAGTGTCTCAGAGTTTGAAAAATAACTTGACCACTTTCGTAACTGGAATACACCTAAAGCTGATAATATGTCGATTAACTGGTAGTGTAATGCGATAGCATCTCCTATTGAGTCTGACCCAGTAAATACGACGTCTAAGTAGAAATTGGTTTTGCCTACAGTCGCGGCAGACGGGATCGATTTTTCTGCGATATTTGCTAGCTGCTGCAAAGCTTTTATGCTAAGTAAGAACCGCTGGAAGTCCCGAATGTGAATGTGTTAGAAGTCGATAATCCGTAATTGGCAGTTCTAGCAATTCTCGCTATACGATGCGCAAGGAATCACTGGCAACACATAGTGTAAAGTAAAAAAATATATATGACTTAGACTACTTTCTTATTTACCGGCATAAAATATTTATATACTATAAATACATCCAATGCCCAAATTAGATGTCTGAGCTTCCCCCCATCGCGCTCGCATGCAGTCAGCAATTTTTCATGAACTTCCATAAACAGTCAATTGTTATTAAATAATGGCACATTCATACGGTTGGCGGCTGCTGCATACTATGTCTTCTATAGGACAACGCAACGCTAAGGACGAACGGTTGTTATGTTGTAAGAGGGTTCTTGTTTGCGATTGTTTGCAATTGTTTGGACCGAGAACAAAAGAGCTAACATGTTTGTTGGTCAACGCAATGATTGTTTGACGTGTCACGTACGGACAACCCGTATCGTAATTTATCTATGGACTTTGTGTGCGTGCGCACGAGTTGCACTATATAATTCATTCTGTGTGGTATGTGACAACAAATGAGTGTGTCCTTTGTCATTCGGATTTAGGTGACCTGGGGTTGGTGCTGTGAGTTTGTTTTGAACATACTGATTAATTGTTATGCTTGATTTGATTTTTTAAAAATAGTTTTATGAACACTGAACGCCAAAAACAAACTTTTTTGTGATCTGGATATTTTTCTAATGTTCTTTGGAACCCTTACACGACAATCTCAAAAATAATAATTATAGTAGATTACATTTGTGGAGTAACATCCCATTAAAGACGGCCGAACGCAGGTCTCAGTGTGGACCCATTGTGCTCATACTTATAGTAACAAAACATTTTTTGTGAACCCTTTTTTGGGGCAATAATGTAATCACGGTAACCATATTTTTTCGTTTTACATTTATTTTAATATTTTGGGCACATTAATTTTAATAAGAGGCATGATTTATTTGAATCCATACAAACAACAACCAAACAATAAATAGAAGATTTTTATATTTTTATTTTTAAAAGTGATTAAATTATTTTATTAAACAATTCATTGTCACTAACAAAAATGTGAACATGCATTTTTGTACATGTATTTGGGCACTATTTTGATTATTTTTTTGTATTTATATAAAACAAACTTTTTATATTCTGGAAACTTTTTTGATTGTTCAATATTGTTTTTTTTTATAAAATTTTGATTTTCTGGACATTCTTTTTTAGCTTTTATAACGTTTTTTGGTTTTTAATTTATCGTTAGGTAAATATTTTACACGCCTATTTTTTATTACAAAAATTGTATTTAAAGCCAACTTGATTCCTTGATTCCCTTATAAAATAATCACTATGTGGTATAGTCCATTTTGACAATCAACTAATTTTATTACTTTCGGCAAATCAATAAATTATGGTCACTAAAAGATACAACAATGCGGTCATAAAACCGGTTAGAGCTTATAATCATAAATGTAGGTAATTATAAAATAACCACTTTATAATTACAATAATTACCAAACTCGTATATAAATAACTGTTTATTTATTTCTAATAAACACAAAGATCTCAACTTTTAAAGAATTATTTATTTTTTGGTATTCAAAGAGCTTTTCTGTGTTTCCTAAACATGTGCGTGCCACAAAGATTCAGCCAGAAGCAAGTGAATGCCGCTAAGCAACAGGAGCGTCTAATTACTATCCAGCGATTGCAGATGACCGAGCGCCTCCGACTCGCCCGAGAAATGACATGTACCTGCCATGCCATGGTCCCAGGTCACACATGCGAATTCTTAGAATTACTTAAACTTTTTTTTGATTATGACAATGTGGATTAAATGTACGTAATTTTATATTATTTAAGTATCAATATCAGTAGAGTTCAATCAATAATACAAATAATAAATATAAGTTGTCACACAAAAACTACAGATTTAATTTGTTCATTATTCCAAAAAAAAACTATTATTGTCCACAATTCCATAAAAGGCCAATAGTGATCTAAAAACCGACAGTTATGTAATTTATCCAATAAAATAATACAAAATAATTTGATTTTTATTAATATTTTTATCAACTCGGCAATTTGGCAGGTGCGGGGTATATATAATGGCCCTATTGTCTATTTTCCTCGTATGGCAGATGTTGGATTTGAGCCACTCTCGTTGAAACGAAAACTAAGATAACAGATTATCTTACGTCCTTAATCTTCCTTAGCTTGGCGTCCAAAGAAAATTTAAATGTTGCTTTATTTTGACTGCATTAAAAAAATCGTTTTTGTGCTTAAAATAGTATTTAAAATTTCAAAATATTCACCAAAAACAGGAAAACATGCAGTTTTTTTAAAATGGAAAACTATAAAGTAAAAACCTATCTTTTCAACCCATTGCCTAAGTTTCTATTAATTTATATTCTCTTGTAAACATATTTTAGTGTTTGATAGTTTTTTTATGCTACTAATTTACTTGTTTTTAACATTAAACCACGCTTTTCCTTAAATAATTTTTATGGTAGAAAATCCAAATAAGAAAAACAACCCAACCCAAAATATAAATATGCAAAAAGGGAAGGGTTGGGCCCTTTTTGCATATTTATATTTTTTTGTTTAATTTTTTACCTTCTTAATGTGCCAGCAGACCAGCGCTCCGTAAGTTAGGTTTGGTCTTACAATTGCTGTGTACGTCCAGTATGCCAATCTTGGTGTTAGACCCCATTTTGTGCCCAGCATTTTTTCATGTATAAAGTGCACAGTTGGCCTTCCGTGTCCTTTCGACTATATTCTCTCTCCACAGGAGTTTACTTTCCAGAGTAAGTCCTAGGTATTTTGCATTTTTGCCTATTTGGAGTGTTGTACCTCCTATCTTCGTTGGGTCGAATGATATGATCTTGTATTTTTTCGTGAATAGGACAATTACAGTTTTGGATGGGTTAACTCATAATAGACCTTTTTGTACGGCCCACTTCCTCATCATTTCTAGAGTTTTAGTGGTGTTATCGCTTAGAGTATTTAAATCAATTCCAGAGGCGAGTATCACTATATCGTCGGCGTAGGCTATAATCTCATCCAGCACCAGAAACCATAACAGTGGAGATAGCACCCGTCCCTGTGGCCTTTCTTATCATAGTTTCGTTATTCCACTCTGCCTTTATCATTCGAAATGTTAGTTGGTTGTATATCCATTTTATAATTTTTGTTATTATTTTATGTCTTTTTAGGGTATCTATAATTGCCTCAGTGTGTACATTGTTGAAAGCCCCCTCTATGTCTACAAAGGTTGCCAGCGTGTATTGCTTAGATTCCATGGATCTTTCAATTGTTCTGACCACAGAGTGGAGGACAGAGTCTGTAGACTTACCTTTGGTGTGCGGCATGTTGTGTTTCCTCAACAAGCGTATCATTGAGATTGTCTCTGATGTACATCTATAGTATCCTCTCCAGACTTTTGAGGAGAAATGAAGATAAACTAATAGGTCTGTAATCCTTTGGGGATGAGTTTTGAATTTTATCTGATTTAGGCATAAATACAACATTCGAAGTCCTCCACTTTATAGGTACATATTCTAGGAAGAGACATGCTCTGAAAATGTCGGTTAAAAGGTTTATTGCTAAGGGTCCTGCTTATTGTAGTAGAGCAGGAAATTGTCCATCTGGTCCAGGAGATTTGTATGGTTCAAATAATGTTATCGCCCACTTAACTTTAGCCACTGTTACCACTTTTGCTCTTCGGTGAAGCTAATTTGATTATACTAATTTGAGTATATATTTTAGTCTTACAGTCTCATTTGAAATTTCAATATTGTTACAGAAGGAGCGTCATGAGTTTCTTACTGCCCTTCTCTGTTCTCTTTTGTTTCTGAGAATGTTTTGTATTCTTCATATTTATTTGCTTCCCGATTATGTTTCCAGGCTGCAAAAAGCTTTTTAGCTTAGTCCCTAAGCTCTCGTAAGTTACTGTTTCTTTCGAGATTTTGAATAAGAACAGGCTTTATTGAAAACTTTTGTCATCCAGTTAGTTAGCTCCACAACCCGTGTTTCAAGTTCCTTAACCGAATTTAATTTGAATCCTAACGGTGTGTTTATACTGAGAATATCTCTGTATTTTTCCTAATCGTTTCGGATTTTTAAAGGGTTTGGTTTGGACTTTCTTAATGGGTTGATGAGTATTGACAGTCAGACAGTCTCCATATATAACGCTATCGGAGTTCGATAGTTCGATCCTACGAATGTTTGTTCCGATCATTCATTATCTATGAAGTCTTGATGTTTGTTTAAAAAGTAACTCACCTCTCTTGTTTGTATCCCTACATCCCCATAGTTGGTTGTGAGCGTTTGTGTCGTCGATGATGAGAGCTGCCTTTCACTAACAAGGACCGCGACTTCCGGTTGTGGAATAACCTCCTCATACGCCATGTAGGATGATGCTATGAGGATGCCTTTCTTCCTGTCTTTACGGTCTGTGCATAGGATCACCGCCATGTCTTTCGTTCTGTAATTAGTTTTAAAAAGGATATTTAGATTATTTTTAGCCAAAATGGCTAATTACAAGATTAATTTTTTTTTTAAATATATTTTTGTCCTTTTTTGTTCCCTTTTTAATTTTTGATTTTTATTTTTTTGCAAAATAGACAATTTGAGATTATTTTCTTACAAGTAAAAAAAACGACGAAAGTACTGTTAGATTTCTTATAATATTGTAATCACTACTTTGGACCAACATACGAGTAGATATACAGAATACAAATACGTCGACAAACGTCTGACAAAGTTATGAAACATCTGCTATAAAAGCTTACTTACTTTTAAAGCTTTACGGGTATTGTATTTGAACGAGCTTACCTAAGCCTTTTTATATTAAATGGTGTACAAAACCGATCGATCGCCTATTGCTCGCCAGGGGCTGCACTGACTTTGTTTGTGTGTTAAAATTTAAATCAATTGCATGCTGCCTTTTTAAGTATTTATATTTTTAATTTTCTTATGCTTTAAAAAAAACAATACTCGGAAATACGAATTCATCTTAAAATAATATTAAACAATTGAATTTAAATTAAACAATTACCATTTATAAATTTTAAATTTGTTAATATATATTTAAAAAATAAAAACCATTTTGTATACTCAGAAATCAGTATACACCTCAAATAAAAACCTTCAAAAAACATAACAATTTTAAAATAATAAAAAAACTGCGTTGGAATCCGCTCAGAAATATTACCATCATAACAGTTTAAAAATAATTCGCCATTATTCTTAAATCTTGGAATTCTATATATACTTACAAATCCGTGGGAGTAAATTATCCATGTTTATTGGAACACATTTATTCGGATTGTTTACAATTATATTTTTATACGTATATTATATAATTTTCTCAAATAAATATATACATTTTAGTAAATACAGAAAATATACGATAATACAGGTATATATACAGTATTTTATACACCTTCTCTTGAACATTAAAAAAAGTGCGTAAGCCATTATTTCCACTTACCACGATCGCTCTATAAAGCGAAAAGCTAATTTATATGTGTATACCAATAAGCTCTTGATCAAACACCCATTCGTGTGTATATATTATTAATTTATAAACATACAGCCACACAAATTCACGCACACACACACATACTGATCCGTAGCGCAATAATTCTCAACGCTCTCATCGATGATCGTGCCACGGTTTACCTTTGCAATGTTAAGCGTAGTCTTCAGTCGTGAATTGACTCTTCTCTGTTGAACATCGTACCGTTTGTTCACCTGTGTGTGCCGTGCGCGCGAAGTATGTGTTAAAAGCTGCTGAGCTGAGCTGTTATACACGAACGAGACATCGCACAGACACCACAAACGCGAATACGGAGACTGCAACGCATCGCAACGTACGTAAATAAACGCGCGTTCGTATAGTAGCGTGCGGCGATCTTCGATCTTCGAGCGGTAAAGAGTATAAACAAATGCATCAGCAGCACGGTTCCTCTGCGAATTTATATATGTTTATATAGTATTACGCGTCATCGGGACCACGTGCTACATTCATAAATATATATTATATATGTATATATATAAATAAAAGGTGTGCGTGATCGTGTGTTTGTTTATAAAAAAATATAAATGCGTGTGAGAACGTGCGCTGGGCCATACAGTGACTAACCGCCACAACAACAACAAATCGCGATCAGTTTAATTAATACCTGTCCGCTAATTTCGGATGTTATTAAATGGTGACGCAAGTCGTGTAACGCGTGTGCGTGCAAATAATAAAAAATAATACATCAACTACAACAACAACAACAACAAAACGTTATCAGTGTGCCTCTCTTTAAGTGATCGCGAGTGCGAGCTCGCGCGCAAGATCATGTTCGCAAAGTTTTATTGATCGCCGTTAAAACGATCGCGCACAGAATTTATGACTGCGATTTGTGCACAAATAAATTATGACTTTGCATTAGTCTTAAAAGTCGCCGTGTGGTGCATTTACGTGAATGCGTTTTGTCTGCGTGTGTGTGTGTGTGTTTGTGCAACACTAAAAATGTGCAAATTAAATCGTAAACCTGAGAGTGAGCTTAGGATCCCAAGTTATCACCGGTACTAGCGTCTCAAGGTGGGTTAGGGCAATTTCAAGAGATACGATCGTATAGGACTTGAGAGGAGGTGATCGTTTAAAATTAATATAGTATATATACTATACATCAAATCGCGCAGCTTACGCGTCAGCTTAACAAGTTCCAGTTCCAATAGAACATCTTTGAAGGTAAGTGCTTTAGAAATATTTACCTGAGCTATTATTTATGTGTATTTATCTATTTAATGGGTAAAAATAAAAATATTTTATTTAAAAGGTCAAAAGTATACTTAAACGGAAAGTACGCTGTTGCGTTTATTTACATACACAACACTGTAACCCATTACTTTGACTATCAGTGTGTTTGTGTATATACAATAAAGTATATGTGTATGTGTGTTAGACGTGGAGTATGTGTACATTACATTACGTTGACCGCGCGCGGCGCACATTAACGGTGCGTGTATTTATTAATATTGTATAGTATATATTGTATATCGCGCGCGTGCGGTGGCCATTTAATGACTTTTGCTGGAACGCTTGCTGCCTGTCGTTCGCTTATGGAATGTTGTTAAATTAGCTTTGTTTATCAAAACATTTATTCAAAACAACCAATAAACGCCTACGCGCCTGCGCCTCTTGCCAAGCGTGTGCGTGCTGAACGCGCTCGATCGCTGTTTCGGGATGCATTGCGCTGTGCGCGCGCGATCTCAAAAATATAATTTACATTTTATTCCGAACATAGATTGTGTGTGTGCGAACATTTTCTTGGGCAATTAATAGCTTCAATTACATTTACGGTTGGAAAGTTGCGTCGGTTTCTTGATTGGCTAGCGCGGTGCGATCGAGGCGTGGTTTCGGTGCTCTCGCGGCCCCGTTTATACATAGAGAAATATACACACATTTATATTGTATGGAGAAAATGTGCACACACACACACATGCGGACACCGTTTGATTTTCTATGTACACATACAACATGCACATTGCACACACACACACAAACGACGATCAGTATATTATACCATGCGCATATATGTAGAAACGGTGATCGTGCCCCGATCGTACGCGCTACAATATGAAAATGCCGCGATCGATGCGCGTGTCAGCTTGTTATACATCCATCGATTGTGAGTATATAAAATTATAATAGGTTTTTTTCCTGCGATCGGCGCATGTTGTGGAGTATAATCACACACACACACACACACTGAACACACTCGCGGAATAAGAAATAAAAATTGCGATCGCACCAAATGATCGTATCGTGCTCAAATGAAGGTTGACATTATATGCATTTTCTATATAAATATATACAAACTAAAAATGCCCGCTGGTGCATAGAGTGTATACACTCAAAATGTGTGTGTGTGTGCGTTTTGCGATCGCGATCGTTTATTGTATTGGTGCGCGCGCATAATTGCATATGTATATACGCGAGCTCGCGCCAATATTATTATAAACTATCACGACTTAATGTAAATTGCCTCTCATCGGTTCGATTTGAACGCGCATTAATTCAATGTGTATATATGTGTGTGTTTATATATATATATTTAGTATATTATTTGCGAAGCGGAAAATACGTTTATTTTCCGATAATCCGTAATGATATGTTTCATGCTAAATGGAAGTTAAGTCGCAGCGATCACGAATTAACACGATCGACGTGGGTGGACAATAACACAAATCATACCAGGAAATGCTGAGATATTGAACTATTTCATTTGAAATTAAAAACGATCGAGATGATCGTGTTTTTTAAAATCATTTTTTATTGATTTACAAGGATTTATAAAATAGGGATCCATATATTATAAAATACATAACAATTCATTTTAAATTTATAGAAGGATTTTATGAGACAATAAGGGTTGATTTCATTAGCCCTTATAAATTTTTTGATAATAACTGAATCTGAAAATGTTGATACCAATATATGATTGTGATTTTGATTGCGTTTTAAAATCCATTTAATTAATTTTAACTTTATAAAAAGCTTTTTATAAGTCTTTAACGGTTGATTGCATGACTGCTAATTAAATTTTGGATGATCACTGATTTGTTGCCCGATTAATTATTCAGAGGTAGATAGTCCTATGTTTAATTTCCATTTTTTATTTCATTTTATTGAGGTCTAATATCATGGTTATTCGCCCATTTTCTTTTTTGATCAGAGATTTAATCAGAACTAATAACAAATCAGTGATTAAGCAGCAAATCATTGATTTTGGCATATTGCGACAATTTATATTAGGATTAAATGTTTGGAAATCTATATAGGACGATGGCTCGCGGTAATGAGGCATTCTCATAAAAGCGATGAAAAATACACTTAACTCTAATATCTGAAAAGCTTAAAAATAATACAAGGCTATTAGTTATCTAATTGATTATTCATAAAAGGCTTGTCTGGCTTGCCTAATTTTTCTCAAAATATCGAGAAAGTTAAGGAAGTTCACTGCCGTGCAAGTGCCTCGGACTCATTTTGAGACAAACAGATGCCGTAGATGTGCAAGCATAATCTCTCTCTCAAATACTTCTTTTACGTAATCGAACCGTATGTGAAAGTCTTGAGCATCCCATTTGTCCGTGTCATAGTTCCAGTCGTCTTAAATACCTTCCCAATCTTGTTATCAATTCATTCAAGTAGTATTTAGTTCTGACGGCAAATTTAATCGAAAGCATTGAAATACTATAGCCGAATAATTGCCTAATTAGGACCTTAATTAGTCAAAAATGACAAATTAGCTGATCAAGAAATCAAAGATTAATATGCGAAACTACAATTAAAAAGTTTAATCAGAACTCAAGAAATATTTTTTTTGGTAATCGAGGGCTTTAATTACGGATTAAGTTTTATCAGGATTGAAGAAATTGGCCATAAAAGGAGAACAATCGGTTGTAATATTATCATAATAATTTATATATAATCATATAAGGTAACCATGACATTACAATACAAATAATGTGTTCTCCGTGGGACACTATCCTATTATATATTTAATAGTCTCAATCTAAAAGATTTATATTATCAAATCTTCATTTTTATTAATTGAAAATTAAACAATCTACTACAATCTAACTACTACAAATTAAATCTGTGTTGTATTTTATTATTACTTCTCCAATTCAAAAAAATGGTCAAAACGAGTTTTTATAATAAATTTGCTGGCAACAACTAATAGAAATTTTTTAAGCTTATTTTCTTCACCATCCTCTTTAAAAACAGAAAAACGATTTTCTGTGTTCCATATTTCAACTCGATTTAATGACGCGACGAGGGGCAATTAAATAAGCCCTCTAAAGTTTTTATGAAAGCACTGTATTTGTTAGAGACGACCTTTGGTATTCCTTTTCTATCTGAACCTTTCATCCTAATGAATTCTTTTAATTTACGTACTATAAAATTTGAATTTTATGTATTTGTTAATTCAGTATAACCAGTCGAATCAGTTTGAAAAAAATAAAAATTGATGTATTTTGTTTGTGTCTAGAAATGTAAGTATTAAAGGTACAATATATATTAATTTAAATATTTAATGTATTATATTGTTTATATAGTAAAAATAAATAAAAATTTGTAATTTGTTAACAATAATTTATTTGTTTTCTTTTAGAGCGAAAAATATATAGTTTATTACTTCAGTCTGTTTGTCTACACTACTTATTAATTTTAGCATTATTTGTCCCATTAATACATTTTGTTTTTCTTGTATTTCTAAAAAAATGGTTTCAAATAGGTTAGAATTTGTCATTTTTGATATTTTTTTGGTTTTGGTGAATTTCGTTCCGTATTTATTCTTTTAAATTTGGTTTTGCCAAATTTTTCCAAATCTTTCAAAAACTCTACCTCGAAAAGGTCACCTATCTGATCCATCCCCACTATTTAATTGAACTTTCTCAATTTGGGCATATGTAAGCTAAAGAAATATATAGTGAGAAA
>JAAAKO020037664.1:0-12529 GCA_010015015.2 Bolitophila cinerea
TTTAGCCAAACCCGGCCATCTTAAAGAGTATCTAAAGAAATACCTGTATATAATTATAGAAAGACACAAACTTGCAAATAAACTTAAACATTTATTCGTAGAAGTATGAAGAACCTTCTAAAAGCAACAAATACATACATAAGCACATCGATTTATTGTTGTTTATTGTATTAGCCCAACGACCCAACTCAGGTCAATCTCTAACAACAGTATATCGTATGTATAGAAAACCATCCTTATTTGTCCAAAGTGAAAATGAGTCGAATTGTGCCTACACACAAATACATACAACATCATAAACACACACAGACACACATGTTGTACATCAACTATTTTATGAATATACAGAATACACACACACAAATCCAAACAAAATAAACTGTCCTTTTTTGTATGTTTCAAAATTCATTTTATGAGGGTTACTGAACATGCGGAACGCATATTTCGGCGTGTACGCGTCGCGCGCATGCACACATGTGGTGGCATTGAGTTTATGCTGCTTATGGGTGTTTTAGTGTGTGTGTGTCTGTGTTACTGCTTCATGCTTCTGTACAAAATGAAATGTAAGCGCGCGTTGAATTATGATGATAGCCCAAATATAAATTCCAATTAAAAATATAACACAACTAAAACCCGCATTTCAACACATTTTCAAATTATATCATTTTTATCGTTTGTATTATCAGATTTTATTAATACACACATTAGAATACCGTAATAATGCTCTAATAGGAATTAATGCATCGGCTTTATAAGGGCAGCCACCCAGCGAGTCGGACTTTGTATTATATTTTTCCTTTTTTTGTTGTTTGTTCCGTTGCGGTATTAAATATATTTATACTGGATGTTGCTGCCAATGCACGCACACGGAAACCATTTGGTTTGCTCAGCGAGGCTATCTGTTTTTTCCCAGGGTGAAGAGTGTCGATTCAGGAAATAATTGATTACTTATTTTAGATACACGGATACACCGTAAAATCGGTAGGGGCAGCTTAGAAATGTAATTTATTATAAAAGTACATAGAGCTCTGGTTGGCACTGGCGCAGGCGTCTTGATTTATGAACAATTTTTCATTGCATAATTTTAAGTCGTTCCAAGTAATTCAATCCTGCTGCCTCTGCACATTCGTATGTATTTCTACAAAAACCACAGCAAAAGAAGGAAAAAATGTTACAAATGGCATCCAAATATTCTCTTTTATAAATCAACTCAACACACAACTTGGCTACAACTTTGTCACAGACACACACTGCAGAAAACTACACCACGCGCCATTTTTATATTATGCAAATTACATTGCATATATTATAATATTATATTTTACATGATTCCTTCAAAGCGTATACGCGCAAAACCAGCATTTCTCATCTGGATGGGTGTATATGTGTGTGTTGGTATAGGGTACAGGGTACACTAACAGTGCATCTCACACTTTTGTCTGTGTGTGTGTGTGTGTGTGTTTATGTGCATGCTGTACAATATAGTTTAGTATAGCTTCGGCACACGGGGACATGTTTGCAACAATAATCCGAATATCCTCCACAAAGGGTGCGGCAGTTTGGTATATTGTGTGTATTGCATACTACTGCACATGATGGCACAAGTATTTAGAGAGAGGTACGTGTGAAGAGCAATGTGCGGGTGGTGTAGTGCGGAAACGGGCATAATACTGATGCAAATAATCGACATTATCGCCGTCGACCAGGCAGGCATAGTACAGTTTGTCACAAGGATGTAATTTGTAAGCTTTGCACACACTCTTTTACTCTGCAACATTAAACTGAGTCATAAAATCAAAAATAACTTTGGATTATAAATGTTTCTTTTTGTCTAGACTCGAATTCAGCGTTTTGTGTGTTTATATTTATTGTATTTATTTGTCTGCTGCTGGATGACACAGACAAGACAGAGCAGACAAAAGTTTATGTGTATATATAATGTCTGTATAAAAATAATGTATTTATGTATTCACTGTACTTTCAATATAGATAGTTTAATAAATCGTCTTGTTATGTTAAACAGATTATTGATTTTGTATTTATTAAAGGCAAACATTTTGCAGATCAAAAACTGAAATTAATTTAAAAACACAAAATATGTTTCTTTACCATTTTTTTTAGAATGAGCAAATATAAAATTTAAATCATAAAAAGCGGAAAAAAAAACATTTTTCTCGTCGTCTCTTACACGATGAAAGTTTTGTCTTAAAAATATCTTTAGTTTAAAAAAAAATATTTAACCATTACTTTAATTATATCAATCAAATAGATTGTTTTTTTTAATATATTGAAAGAAGAAGGTTTACAAATTTACTACTAGAACATTGTTAAGGAAAGCCCAGAATTATAGACTTTTAAAATAAATTGAAAGGCGCCAAGTGTTTCATTTGATTCTGACTGAAAACTTTTTTTGTAGTGGTAAATTGACATAGTCAAATCTGTTATTATTTTTCTGTTGTGTCTTCGTAATACATGATATAACTAAAACCATTTTAATTCAATTTGACTGGAGCTAGACCATTAAATTTTGCATTTCATTCGTTGCGACCGTAATGTTTATTTGCAAACAAAAGTGTGTCGCAAACTATGCACCGACCTATAATGTCTTTGTCTTAATCACCAATCACCATTGACATATGATTCTCGGAATAATTAAGGAAATACGCTTCAACTCGTCGGAGGCACATTCAAAACGCATTGAAAGCCAAAACGAGAACATTAAATTTAGTTAAATGCGCTGCATTTCATTTGCTTTGCTCTGCTCGTAGTAGCACCACCATCGTTTCTTCGTTAAGTGTGTGTGTGTGTGTGTTTATGTGTGATTAAGCTGAGCCTACAAAGAAGTCGTTTGTTCAGCACTTGTTTGTAATATTATTTACGATCATTTGGTAGAATTGCCATTAAAACGACTTGAACGCGCGGCCGTAAATCAGATAAGTTACTGCTGAGTGCACACAGCCCATCACATCGCTGTTTGGTAGGCAAAAAGCATTTAAATTAGACGATAAACGACATAGAACGACATAAAATATGTATTATATATTTTAAAATGTATGCACAATGAGCCGTTTGAGAAAATATAATCTTCATATCGATAGCACACAGTCGCACACGCAACGCTTTTACGAGATAAAATTGCATTGGTCGAAGTTTCGATGGCGAGTTTGCCGTTTATATATTGTTTTCTCTGAAACGCATTTCCGTTTATTTTCGGATACAAACAAAGCGTTTGTTTTTTGATAAACTATTAATTCCTCAACACCCAGTTCAAGTGAATATTTTTAAAATGTATATCGATGTTAGCGTATTGCGGATGTGCGTCCTAGATGTATTATCTAAATATTATGCATTAACTTGAAAATAGGTTGCGCATGTTTTAAAATAGAAAATATACACTAGGCAAACATTTATTAATAAATAATAAAATATATATATAGATCAAATTGTATAAACTAAAACACACAAATTCAGTGAGCTAAGTTAAGTAGAAATTAACTTGGTATTCAAATTATTTATGTTATGTTTTAATATATTTTAAATGAGATGAAAATATATCGTGCGTAAAAAAATGTGCATATTAAAAACTATAGTCACAATACATTTTATGTGGTTACAAAAGGTTAAATAAAGTATATACTAAGACAGATTTACCAAAATAAATGTTTAATGATTTTATTTTATGACCTGCATTATTTAAAGAGAAATCAAACACAATGTTTCCATGTCAAATCAGGCTTTAAGACGCATCATTTAAGACATGATTTAAGGATCATTTATATTTGTTGTAAAATGTCTACTGAAATATCTTTGGTGTGAATACAGCTAAAAATTAAAGTAAAATATATAAATAAAAACCAACAAGGAAAATGTATTAAATCGTAATCTCTTTTTGTTTTTAATATTGGTTGATGAACCCAAACAAAATGTAGCTGTACATAATCTATAGCAATACAATACATACATAAATAACTTGCGAATTGTTTGAAACAGCATCTCACATGAGACGACGACAAACTTAATATTATATTTTTTATATACTGAACTTATTTGTGCAATTGTGCAATTTGAAGCATAAACGGCAATTTTCTAAAGTACACACAATTAAACAATTCAAGCAGAATAGAATAGATTAAGAGAGATGCTTGCACAATCGTACTTGATGTATATGTGTTTGCGAGAAAGGTCAATAAACCAATTTATTTTTTGTGCACACCGCAAAGGCAAACTCATGTAAACGCAAGCGCAGTGCTTGCACACATGCACTATCAGAAGCTAACGGTTCATGAGACGCTGTACGCAGTATGCATGGAGAAAAATACATATAATATGTGTGCGTAGCGTCTGTACATGTTTAAAGCCACTCTGCGCTGCGCAGCGGCAGACTCCATGCACTTTGAGCAAAAATGTGCCTTACAAGATTAATCATAATAATAATACTCAATTGAGAATGCATCTGTGTGTGCGCGTGCGTGCATTGCTCTTCGAGACCTCTCGCGAGTCCATCATCAAATACAAACAGTAGTTGTTGTTGGCATTGTTGGTTTTGCTGCTACTTTAGCGCACTTTATAAAGAAACTGTTTCCCGTTTTTGATTCACATAAAACTTGCAGCTGAAACTGATGATGATCTCTTTGCGCATTTCATAATTCTCAAATAATTTGTTGTTGTGCATAATATTTTTTATCTTATACACATTGCACGGACACAGACACACACACATAGTCACAAAGATTGTAATGTGTATTATATTTGTATATACATGTGTTATATCTTTCGTCGTTCCATACTATTAATTACAGTAGATTTCCTGAAGAAAACAAGTCGATATGTTTACATTTTTATGAGTTTACCAGCGTATATATTTATAATTCCGTCGCGTTGCGTCGAGTCGTATCCTACTTGCTGTCGAGACATTAAGTAGCGTCTGGTTAAAAGGGTGTATTTATGCATTCTAAGTGTGTATGTGTTTTTTTTTTCTTGCATGTTTTTTTCCCTCATATTTCTATTGAAACATGATACTTTGTAGAGATATCTGTGATCTGAAATAGACGCGAGACCGTTTTTATTCCTATCGTGAGTCGTGACTAATAGTCTGTCAAGTCCTTGCTGCGTATTTAAGCAGCTTGTTTGAATTCATGTCGGGTATAAGCTGAGTCAACATTATATTTTGATTGTGATTGAATTATTGTGCATACAAATATGATGATACAAAACTTTGATCTAGAAACGCACGAATTATTTTTGTTTTGTTTATTTAGTCCGTTCGATGCGCATAACGGTTTAATCACTCAAATTGTATATTGAGCAATCGTCAGGCTTCCTTAAATAGCCCTAGCACGTACGTTTAATATCAGACAAAGATTCGTGTAAGAATTAACATCTGCTGCGGCTAACGTACAAAACGGGATCATACAGGGTGTCCCGTAAGTTAACGTCATTCCATTGACCTTAATTAAAAATGGGTTAAAATAAAACAAGAATAAATAATGTTTAATTTAATTTGCGAGGATTCTTTTTAGGATTTTTTTTAAATATTTTCTGAATTTTGCTATTTTGTTAGTCATAAAATATCGAAGTTTTTGTCTTTATTGTTTGTATGAAAATTCTCTATTATTATTATTTCCATCCCCTAGAAATTTTATGATGCAATTAAATAAAAATGTTAATCCTTTTATTTTGTTTAATTGTAAATGTTTTATAAACTTAAAGGTTGAAACGGTTTAAAATGAATCGTTTCTTTTTAAAATTATTGTGCTTAAAATATAAATTCCAACATACATATTTTTGTTACCATAAATACATACAGAAAAAACATTTTTTTACTAAAATATGTTTGTACACTATTGTAAGCCATAAAAAAACTAACGATTATTTTATATTTTAACTTATTGGCACAACAAAGGGTGACGTTATATAAATAAACTAATAAACTATAGGTATTGAATAAATTGTACATACATATATTCTTGAAACATTGCATAAAAAGATATTTATTATAAATTTCAATCGTCAACCATATACTCATTTTCGGTTGTTGCGTACTTTAATTTTTGTATTGGCTTGCAATACACGTGTCAAAAAACCTTTGGGACATTCGAATATATATATATATATATATAAATTTAATATATAAATAATAATCAAAACTAAAATATCACTTAGTTTTATGGTCAGCACTCTATTCGTATTGTCGCAAAAAAAAAACTGCGAATAAGCGCGGAATGAATCACACTTAATATTCATTGTGCCAACCAATGGAATTATTAATAATACTATCAGTTTAATTACATTAGAATATCATGTGCTCGTAGAACGATTATTATGGCGCAGACTTTCCAGAATGCAAATTGCTCGGCAACTCGAGATTCCATAAGACATATGCACGCAGCACGTCAGTTATACAAGTGCACGCAGGCAGTGCACAGACACACTATACAATATGAATGTACACGTTTTTATATAGTAGTATACAGACAATAAAGAATAGACGCAAACGCATCGAAATTATTAATTTTGTTATTACAATTTTTGCTATTGCGTGTAGCAATTTCATGCTAATTCAAATAGATAATTGGAATTCTTAGCACGTTTCTTGCTATTGTGAACATTTTTTTAATTTATTGCGAACACTTGCGCATTCTTTATGATGGAATGTGGTTACTCGAGATTTGATATATATTCATTGATTGAACCTAGAATAAAATATATAATTCACTAATAATTTGTATATTTTTATTGTCTGTAAATATTTCATAATATACGTATGGGTATGCAAATTTCGCATATTTTACGCACACACGAACTCTTGCGGTAACACACCTCCTATGTTGGTTTATGTGTGTGCTTCACCATAGCGCATACAGCGCATACATAATTAAAATCAACGTGCTCAATTTGTGCACAAATTGTATTTAATGCCAATGGTGTCCGCAAAACGGAAGGAAACTAAACATTTCAAATGTGCGCGCGGATCATGTAATCGTTATATACCGCAAATAACATTTCTTTTGTTTGCGATATCGTTTGGCGCGGCTGCTGTTATATTATTCAGTGTACATCGAGCAGTTTAATAATAGATTTCCTAAAATGTATTCAATGCGAAAACAATAACAACAAATACGCACTTTATCGGAATGCGCGCACGTCCGTGCATCAGATGCTGTTCTGCATAATGCACAATATTTAATTGCGACTGTTTTTGTTGTTAAATGTAAAGCTATGTATACGCTAAACTATATTATTATAGGATTATTTAGATTTTAAATGGTTTTACTACTATGAGAATATTAAACGCGGACTTTATGCATTGTTTATGTCGCAGACCTTGAACAGATAAATTAAGTACCTACGGAAAGCGTTGCAGTGAATCTATGCTAATATTATTCATTGATAAATCTCTATAAATGCATTAAGCGTGATGTATAGCAGATATTCACAGTTTTCTGAATCAGTTTTTTTTTTAAATTGAATAATTTATACTCATTATTATATTTCAATTCTTAGATTCCCTCAAAAGTTTAAAATTTTTTTTTATATGTTTACTGAGAATATTTGGTACAAAGCTAAAGCTGGGCTGTAATAATATCTTGCATTGACCAAAATCACCATCATCATACTATACATATGTTTCTGTTTGAATCTATAAATAAGGTGTATCCAATCAAATTGTCTCAACACAACCAAATTTACTGTATGCAATATACATATATATATATACATATATATTTGTAGACACAACATTCAGTAAGCTCTATTAATATGCGGTGACATTGATATCTATCTAAAATTACTGAATTCTGTGCAAAAACCATAAATTAAATTTCCTGCGAAGCTTTATTATTGAAGCGAAAACCTTTTACTTGCTTTGTTTGAAAATATAGGAAGAAATACTTTGTCTCCAACGCATCGTCCTTTTGCTGAAATAAGAAGAAGAGCAAAATGTAATCTGCAATGCCAGCCATTTTATAAGCGAGTTGGCGTGCCTTCAGAATTGCGATGGGTGGTGAGTGGTGAGGGTGGTGATTTGCTCTCTCGCCTGTTACTACTATTTTTAGTATAAGATTCGCGTAGTTTGTATATGTATAGCAGTTGCATAGCAACTGAAACGTTTCGCAACAACAACTCTGGGACGAAATCCCAAATGCGATCAATAATAGAGCTTTTCGTCTCCACAACCGGCGCTAGGCGTTCTCTCACTCGTCCACGTGGCATTTTATGCACAATCCGGACATGCGCAGTAACGACTTAGCAAAATTTTGTGCACATAATAAAAAGGGTTGAGCATAGTGAGATTCCTGTATTCAGTATAGTAACAATTTTTGCGTTTTTTTATTTTTTAGAATGTGGACCATAAAATGAAACTGCGCTCCAAGAAGGGTCAACTTCCATTCGTCGAATTAAACGGCGAAGAGATCGCTGACTCGGCAATCATTATCAAGGAATTGAGCACTAAATTCGAGAAAGACATTGACTCATCACTGACTCAGGACCAGCGTAATATCTCGCATGCAACCATTTCGATGATTGAAAATCACTTGGTTTGGATCCTATTCTGGTGGAGGACCAAGTATCCCGATCAGTTGCTGAAGGGTTACAAGGTTAACCTACAGCACGCACTTGGTGTTCGCATTCCAAACGGAATCTTGAATTTCTTCTTCCGATTCACATTTGGACGCAAGGTTAGTATGCAATTTGCAATAATGCTTTTTTTATTTATGTTAGTTACATTTTTTATGGTTGTGCATTTTTTATATGCGTATCCGTCTTAATTTATTTGTTGATGGTTGTTCTCATTGTTCAGTGGTTCCAGGGTTGCAAGAAAGTAAAGGCTCAAGGCATCGGTGTACACAAGCCGGAGGAGATCGAGGAGTTTGGCAAGCACGATTTGAAAGTGTTGTCCGACATGTTGGCCGATAAACCATTCTTCTTTGGTGATGAGCCAACAACGGTATGTATATAAAATTACAAATTTAATGAACATTATAAGCTAAACTTTTTGAATATCGATTTGTTTGTATAGTTGGACGTGGTTTCATTTGCCGTATTGTCCCAATTGCACTTTATTTCCAAGGAAATTTCACTGCCATTGAGAGACTTTATGACCGAATCATGCCCTAATCTGATCGGACACGTATCGCGGATTAAGGAGCGGTGTTTCCCCGACTGGGAAGAGATTTGCTCGAAATTGGACTTGAATGCTCATTTACCGAAACCAGAGTAAGTTTTTCAAACATTTTTATGATGTCAAGGCACTTTTCTATAGCATTTTTTCTTGACTGTGCAGGCCAGAGGTTAAGGAGGGCAAGGAAGGTGAAACTGAAAAAACTGCTGAGCAGGAAACTAATGAGTCAGACAAGAATGAAAAGGAATTGGAAAAGGAAAAGGTAAGAGAAAAAAACTATATTTTAATAATTTACGTTATATTAAACCTTTTTTTTTGATTTGCAGACAGAGGAAATCGAGAAAGAGAAAACGGAAGAAAACAAGGAATTGGAAGAAGCTAAATAAGTTCTTTCAATCCGCTGAAAAAAGACGCACCACACAAAAAAACATTTCAAATGAATGCTTAAAAAACATTTTTTTAAACTAAAATTATTATTTAAGATTTTGACCAAATCGGCAGTTGCAAAATAGACGTACAGACGAGAGGTTGCTGATTTTATATATATATAAGGCCAATCCAAAATGTATGGTTAGGACCTAACGCAGAAAACATATATGAATGCAGAAAATACACCCAAACACACACACACAAATACAAACGACTCATGATCAAAAGTAAATGGCAATCATGAACTTTTTAACCCATTAAAGTTAAAGAAAAATTATATTTTTTTAATTTTTTCATAATTTTTATAATATAATTTGTATAAAAAAATATTACAACAACAACAAACGCATACACATTCATATACACAACAAAAATATACTTATATAAGTATATACAACATATACATATTAACAAACAAACGAAAACAAAATTGCATGTTTTAAAACAACAACAAAATATAGTTTCTTTGACTTGTTGCATTTTGTGTTATTGTCGACTTGTACCACCAAGTCGAAAACCATACACACATATACTCCTTAAATTACAATATTCAGTAAGAAACAAAAATTAAAACATGCAAAAGTCTGACAAAACTTTTTTTATATGTAATTTAATTTTTAGTTTATTAAGATTTCTGTATATGCAATTTTTATAAATAAAGACTTGTTTTTATGATTTTATATTTTATATTATTGTTTGTCCCACTAGCTCGTTTTCGTATTATTTATTTTTACACAACAGATACTCACCGACAACAAAAAACATACATTTTTAAAGAAAATCGTGCCAATGCCAATTTTAAATGAAAATAATATCCATAATCTAAAATTGCGCGGACACATTTCGTGTGACTTTAGAATGTGTTTTTTGTTTTCTAGTAACCTAATCTCTAATAAACGTAATGGTTTTTGTATTCATGAAAAATCTTCGCAACTAATATTTATATAGGAAAAACGACATTGTTAAAATGTATCGAAACATTGTAGAAAGCCCACACAACACTCACAAAGACACTGCCATCGACTTTTATATCTTTTACACATCAATCATGTTAGTTCGTGGGTTCATTGCTGGAATCTCTGGTTGTTGCCGCAAAACTTTGATGATTCCACGAACCGACATGCATACTAAATAATGTGATCAGCAAATTGAGCACAGACAAACGCTCAAAACGTTTTTACAATTTACATTTTATACTATTTTTTAAAAACAAGGCTAAAATCAAAATAACAACCCACAAAACATTTTCTACGAACCGAATTGAGCGTAGCTTTTTTAGCTTTTTGTATATGAACAATTGAACATTTTGTATGTGTAATGTAGAAACAGACATATAGCAAGACCGAGAGGAATAGAGAGAGAATATTCTCCAATTACATTTAGTGAGTGGTTCTTAACGAAAGCTATCCCGATCATTTTGCAGTAGATTATAATAAACAATTGTATTTTGTTTCTTTCGATTTTTAGTTGTAAACCTTAAATTAATTGAAAATAGTGTGTTGCTGTTTTACACTTGTATTAACGTTATTATATTAAACTATATTTATGTAACAAAAATACAGTCTGAAATTAGCAGAGTATAAATAATGTGCTTAAAATGTGTTGGTTCCAATTTTTGTATGTTCTTGTCCCATCCGTATGTATAACAAGTTATTCTATTGAGCAGAATTTGTGTTGTTTTCAACAGTGCATCCACCAAAAATGGGACTAGCATACACTCACTCGTCAGTGCTCTAAAAAAGAGAAGAAAAATAGATAAAATTTATAAAATAAATATAATTTGTAGATGTTTCTACGCAAAATAATAAAAAAATGGCAGAAACCTTAAATATCCAGCTAATTTTAAGCATGGACTTTATTTATCGTTTTTCAATGGAATGAAAAAAAGTCAACCCGTAAATTAGCCGATAATTAAAGTAATTTTAACATTAGAGGTAGTTATAAAATCCACACAAATAATTTGCTTAAAATTCCAATTTTGTTTAAACACAATTATGTTATACTTTGAAATAAATCGCAATTTAAAAAAATAATCGCAATCCATATAAAATAAAACCATTTTGTATGCATTATATTATTCGAAACATAATAATAATAAAACAAACAGTTTTTTACGTAAAAGCACTTATACAAAAAATAACCCTTGAGTGCATTTTCGAAAGTATTATCGATAAACTGTTTGTTTTTTACAGTAACTATATTATTCAATATTATTATACACATTAAAAACAACAACAAAATACAATAGACTAAGTGTGAGCTTGAATATATTAATTATATTATAATAAATGTAATCTGTATTACATATGAAATATTGTCAATAAAAAATTAAAAAACACACATTTTTAACACAAGATAATTATACAATATTATCTAATCCTATAATTAGTAAAGCAAAAGAAAAAGGTTTTTAGAATCTTAAAATTTAAATTGTCATGTAGAAGACAAATTAAAGATTACGATTATATATATATTTTTTAGATAACAAGTATGGAGAAATGGGAGAATATACGTGTGTATTGAGTGAAAGGGTCCGTATAGGGTATAGCTAGTGCGATATGAAAATCCGCGATGGGGTTTAGCGCGAAACTGAAAAGCCCGTTCTCGACGTTTTTTTAAATGTCATTGAAATAACTCAAAAACATGATAAAACCATTTCACTTCACCCATTTTTAACAAAAACAACAAATTTAAAAATTATAAAGCCATCGCGCTATGTCTCAATCGGTCTAAAAGCTGCTTTTCGGTAGTTCATATCGCATATCAAAGAAATGTAATTATGTCTTTTAGAGCTTTTTTAGTCGGATTTAACTATTATTGGTCTTATGTATTTTAAGTTAAATTGAGTGACACAAATATTCAAGATCCGATAGAGAAATTTATAACGATGGATCCCAGAATATATATATATATATATATATATATATTAAATTTATGGCAGAAGTTAAACTCTACACTTTTATCAAGGCAACATTAAGT
>JAAAKO020037675.1:0-12529 GCA_010015015.2 Bolitophila cinerea
TACACTTCCGGTTAAATTAGGTACTTCCGCTTGAGCGGTAATCTGAGGTAATAATCTCAATAATCAATTGCAGGGTGCGTACTATTTAACATAAATGTCAACAAACAGAATTCGAATATATATGAATTTCTACATAATATGATTCACACATAACATGATTCTCAAAAACCATAAAATTTATAATAAAAAATAAACAAAAACAAGCAAAACCATGTGGTAAAATTTTTCGAAAATCATATTTATTTTTGGCAACAACACTTTAATTTTAATTGTTAGGGGAGAATGGGGAACATGTGGCCATGGGGTGTATATACGGCTAGTCAAATCCATAAATATGTTGAGTGGCCAAAAGTGCCCTACTTTCTGGCAATATCTACCCAATCCCTGGGCCCTGGGGTAGATTCGTCCAAATTTAAGACATTTGAAAATAATACAACAAAGTATAAAAATGTACAAAAGGTTTATATATATATTCCAGTACGCAATGAAACATATTAGTCTTAGGTAAAAATAAACATAAAAAAATGGTTAGAATTAGCTTCAAAAACCTTCTATACCCTTTTACCCTACCCTAAATTAAATATCACGTCAGAATATTAAAAACTGTTTTTTATACAAATTTTGACCACTCAAGGACTAAATATTTAAATTTCCGTGTGTAATTGGTGGGTGTATATTGCTTTCATTAGAGTGACATACTCTTTACATGAAATATGATTTTAGTCACTTACACAATTTTAACTATGAGTTTATTTTATTAATTTTAAAATGTATTTAAACTATGTGCATTCTACATGCTAGACGCTTCGGCTGATGTATAAAATAATAAATAATAAAAAGTTATTAAATAAGACTCAAAATTGTACGTCCTAAAAAAATGAGAAAATAGTAAAAAAGGTATTCTCGGAATTCTCAAAATAAATTTCTCAAGATTCAGGAAAAACATATTGACCGCAAAATATTGAGAATTCGTGAAAACGAATTCTCGAGAACAATCTGTGTTCAGTGTCTTTAGGCAACTGTTGAATGGACATTTAAAATAATAAAGTATTAAGTAAATGGCATAAAAGCTTATAGTAAAATGGATTTTCTTTATAGTAATCGCGTTGCAACTGGCTACAATGTATTTCCGAATCTGCATTAAAGCCAAAATCCTCCAAGATCAAAGACTTATTTCTATGTTACTTTGATACACACTTGTATAATATATTCTCGTAATACGTATTATACAAACATTAAGGACTAATGCAGTCAGACCACTTTGTGCCTGCAAACAAATGACTCCTTTGAGCTGTGCAAAAGTGAAATTGCCACTACAAATATCACAGACTATAATTATATTTTCCTTTGTTGCACACAGCTACACAGACACACACACGCGCGTTCCTTGCAAATCGGGTGCCGTACGCAATTTTCTGCGCTCTTATTTCACTGTGTTTCTCGAACTGTGTAATGCAAAGCTTTTCAGAGCAGAAGCTTTTTATGCGGGTGGTGGGGAACAATATAAAATAAAAGATACACCATACATTACATACACTATATGAGCAATATAATACAAAAAGCATGTGAATGTTTTTTAACTGTAAACTGTGTAATTCTCAAAAAGAAAATCTCTGCGAGTGCGGGTAATTGATATCTTGCGAAGCTTTTTGCATCTGCTCAGCGGGCGATCCACTCGCGCGTATATTTTAAAATATATACAATATAGATTTTTTGATGGTGGCGTGTTTAACTGTAATAATATGCGTAACTGTATGTACATAATTATATAATATATGTAATGTGTATGTTTTTGTATCTCACCGTTTTTTGGACTCATCTTTATTCTTTCGAGCTGGTGGCAGCTCTATTTTCATGGGTTTTCCTGGACAATTGAAATCTGTTCTTTATATTTCAAAAAAAAGCTTTGTTTGTGTTTTATTATTATTTCGAATTTTACCATACACACTCGAATAGACACACCATAGAAAATAAAAAATAAAAGCACAACATTACGATTCGTTTGAATGCTGCAGCTGTGTATATCTTTTACACAGTTTTCGCCGACTATTTAAATTTTATATTCTCATTCGTTGAGCTTTCGGTATGATCGCATGGGTTTTCGTGTGTGTGAGAGTGGGAGTGTGTGTATGTGGGAGAATTTGTATTGTAACATTGTTCGGAATGCTTTGTTGCATTTAATGCCTGTTTTAACTTTTATTATTTATAGCCCATATTACAATGTTTCATGCATATATATATAGTTATAGTATAAATGCATTCGCATATAAATACACACTTTGAATGGTTGTTGTAATATATGGTTGAAAATGTTTGTTGGCTGGCGAATGGCGATTCCGATGAACTCCCAGTGTTATTATGTATAGGATGTACTCGTTCATTGCACACACACATTCACACGCATATATAATACATTTTATATTTATATGATATTATATGCATGTTGCTGTGTGCGTACATTGAATACAGAAGCTCGCTGAACGCACCCTCGAGATATAAACATAATACTCAACAACAAAATAAGCCTATATATATACACACCTCTACCTATGTTCAGTATATATATATATGTATAATATGTGTTTTTGTGTACCGAACATAACACGACTAGAGTAGCTTTATTATATCTGGACTCGATGTCCGCAGAGCGCGCAGGATACAGTCCCTTAAGGGACGTACACACACACACATACATCAGGACACACTATTACTAGAGTGCCACTGTGTTGCACACGAAAATATGCCTGATATTCTAGTGTTCGGCAGACAACAACGAAAAGCTTTATATGGTGTATTCACGCTTTTATATATGGTGAACTGGCAGCAAGAACTGATTGGTTTGGAAAACCCTGGCTAGAGAGCACGACCCAAGCGATTTGCGCTTAATAAGTGGGTAAGTGAGTTGAACTCTACACGCACCAGTTAAAGTTAAAACGCTTGGACCTTGGATGAAAAGACAATAAATTTTAAACATAGAAAACGTGGAGTTGTTTACTGTTAGATTGGATAACAGAGATAAAAGCTTTTTTGGAAATTACAATGAAGTATAGTTATTAAACTAGCTATCAATTGGAAAATGATTAGAGAATTAATTAATAGTCAAATTCTTATTTTTATGACGGCTATCCCTGTATAACAGATAAATTTTCTCTCTGCTAAATAGGCGATTATGCAGTTTGTATTTATGCTAATAAAGCTTTTTTAACAGGCCTGTCCAACTCATATCCCTCAACGGGCCATTTTTAATCCTCAAAATTGGTAGCGGGCCGCAATTTTTAATAATAAACAAAAAGAAACAATCAAATTCGTACCAAATATTTATTTTTCCTAATTATTACTCTACTTGAAATTTTGTTGTCATATTAATTGATTTTGTTGATTTCGAGTTGGCGTTGACGAGTCTAAGTCATATGATCATGATATTGCCCACTGGATTTGGAGGCGGTCAAGAATACTGACTGGTTACTATTTGTGGAGCTTAGAGATTTAGCAAAACGTAATGAGGATAGGTTGAAAGCCTTATCTTTCAAAGAACTATGGTGTAATATTTAATCTATTGGAATTATGCCTAAGCGCACTGGCTCTTGCAATTTTGATGTCAAGTCGATCAACAAACATGTTACCACTACTCCAATTACTACAACTTCTTCATCACACAAAAAACAAGCTCCATTATTACTTCCCCCTGCAAAGTTTCCATCAACCGACAACAGCTTTTACTTTTTAAATGTGTTTGCTGTGAACATCAAGGCAATTTTCGCAGTTAGGTCTAACGCCGTTAGGGGGATGCTATCCCTATGAAATTCATAAAATTACTCTTTCCTACTATCATTTCTGTTCTGTGTCATCTCTTTAATAGTAATTTTTACAACTCCATTCTTCCCTACAAAAAATTTACAAAAAGTTTCCGTCCCAAAAACAATGAATGATCTTAGACCAATAAGTTTCTTATCAGACATGTCAAAATGTATGGAGGTGCTGATGAAGGATCAAATTAATAAATACATAACAGATAATAAAATGGTATTAGAGAAATAATCAGGTTTGCGGTATATTTATAGTACCATTACGGCCTTACTTAAGATTACTGATGACGTCAGGATGAAACTCAGTAAGTAACATATTAGTGTTTTTTTGGATTTCACTAAAGCTTTTGACAGTGTTGACTATGACCAACTATGCTTAAACTAAGAAACCTTTCTAATTTTTCACCATCTGCCACGGAGCTCGTTTGCGCTTATTTGAGCTGTAGATCAAAGATGGTTAGTTTGAATGGGGTTCCAAATGAATGTCAAGATATTATTGCCAACGTCAACATCAAACTTGACCGAATTAAAAAATGGTCTGAAGATAATGGTCTTAGACTTAATCAACTTAAAAACTCAGTCTATATATATTTTAAAAACAACAATAGAAATAGTTGGCATGATATCAAACTTGGTAATGTTGCAATTATCCCTTCTGATAAAAGAAAAAAATCTTGGTGTAATTTTTAATAAAACATTGACGTATTCTGACCAGGTCAGTTCCATTTGTGGCAGGGTCTACGGTGGCTTTAGAAGACTCTGGAGGTTGTCTTATATTGTCCCACACAATATTTGTATCAGACTTGTTAAAACTCGCTTCTTATTCCCTATTTCACTTATAGTTATGACGTCTTTAAGTTTTGATTTGCGGCGCAAACTAAATGTAGCTTACAGCTCATGCCGTCATGCATTATATTTATCTATATTTAAGAAGATATGACCACATATCTTTCCAATCTAATTCTATCTTTGGCTGCTCTTTTGATATGTTTTGTGATTTCCGAGTCTTTTTAGCAATATACAAGTTGATTTTGACAAATTACCAAATTACCAAATTACCTATATAAAAATTCTCCTTTTCTAAATCCGTTTGAACGATGAAACTATTAGAAGACGAACATCATCTATGGACTATGCATTTTTCATTCGAGGAGTGAAGCTTTGGAATTCACTTCTAATTCGTATAAAGAGAACAAGTAATTTAAATCACTTTGAAAAACTTTGCCTTTACCATTTCTGTAACATTTAAATTTCCACATTTTTTATCCTTTATTCCACTTTAAATAAGAAATAATATCCAAACTTGTTATATAGCGAGATATACTGCTAAGCTTTCTTACCTCCCTGGTTTCTAATAAATCTAGTGTTAAATATCAATATATTTTAACTGATAGAAGAATATCAGTACTCACTTTCCAATTTACTTACCATGAAACTGTGATGAGAGATGTATGTACTAACACATCACTCAATAAGTCCGTAGGATAACTAAGAAAAACACATTTTTTTGGCAAAATTCGATCATATTCATCAACATACATTCCTTCAAGACTGATACAATCAGTCCAACGCCGCTCTAGCATTCCGACACCATTTTTGTAAAACGATTCGTCTTTGGCCTCAAAATAAGCTTCAGTTTCACCGACCAAATGCTCCTAAAAAACTGCAGCATTCAAATATTCTCATAAATAATTAAATACACTTCTTTAGCAGCAACGCTGAAATGATTCTAAAAAACTTCAGCAATACAGCAGGATCTATTAAATGCGCCTTAAGAGCTGCAGCATTTGAAATTGCTCATAAATTCTCTTAAAAAATTACAGCTATTGAGCAGCGTCGACTAAATGCTCAACTATTAAACTGCAGAATTTGAATTGGTACCCGTTCTGAATTCCGGCTCTGATCCTTATATAATTGATATTTTGTCTCTATAGAAATGTAATAATTAATAATAAAAATCTCTCAAATAAAAATAAATTTCAAGAAACATTCAAGCTGTATCAGGCTAAGGGAAATGATAATTATGCAGCAAAATGTGCAATAATGCCCTATTTGGCAGACTATTCAGGCCGTGCTGTTGTTCATGTTGATGTTGGCTTAATAAGGAAGTTGAGCCTATACAGGTTAGCCTGAGGACCTAAAAACTTCCAGTAGAGAGTTTTTTGAAGCTTTGGTAACATTTAACAGAAATTTGTTAAACTGCATTTTGAAAAAAAATGTTAAAATCGGAGTTTATAAAAACAGAATTTTGTAAAAACAGAATTTAAATTCCATAGAAAAAATAGTCAAATACTATCATGACGATATGACTCCCTGTAATCATGCAGTTATTTATTATGAGACCCAACTTCGTGATTTAAAAGGTACTGATCAAAATTTTCTATAAAAAACCGTTACCAAGTAACCTAGCTTACAGGCACTTTTTCTATAAAGAAAAAAAATACTTTTCTACTTTAAAAATGCTAACAAAATAGTGTTCCAAAAATACAAAATGTTCCTAATTACATAATCTATCAAGGGTAACTCAATAAATTCATTTTGATTATTCCTGATTTCTCATGACTTTTGTATCTCGTATATCTCCCGATATAGCGGTCAATTACAGTAGATGTATAAGATACTCTTAACAAGATGTACTCCGGATTGCGCTTAAACAGCGTCAAACACTCCTCTAAAGTGGTCTCACATTGTCCGGATTGAGCAGACGCGGGACCCATCGCAACGAAAGCTTTCTCATGCCCAAAATGTAATGCAGGATATGACCCAATAGGCGACCCGGTCTTTTGAGATTCCTGTGGTATTAGTCTCGCGCACCGTCAATACGAGATCGTGGATTTTTGTCACGTTATCCTCCATGGCAGCCGATTTCAGGGTACCTGGACGTTGCTCATCAAAATCGACGTGAGATCACGTTGAAACTCGTTATAAAGAATCGAATCACTGACCAATTTTAAAATATTGGTATCTCTTCCGTTAATGTACCCATCCCTCCATTTGATAATACTACGTTTAATAAACATATTCATTCATCAGTTCCAACAGCTCCAACAGCTTTTCAATCAATTAATAATAATCTAAATACTTTCGATATAAATTTACTTACTCCTGAATCATCTATTCCAGCACACTTTTGAGACCAAACATACTTTAAATACCTTTTCCCATATAAATTTACTTACTTTTGATCTGATCTCACTCTCTGACATGATCATTACAATTTTGAAAACTAGCTCTAATTCTGTTGGTCTTGACAAGATTCCGATTGCCTTTATTAAACTTCTATTTCCGATTATTGCACCTTATCTGATGCATATTATCAATTATTCCATTATGTCCTCTACCTACCCTAAATCATGGAAAAGCTCTAGAGTTATCCCTATACTTAAAAATACACGATCACATGATCCAAATGATTATCGTCCAATCAGCATTCTACCAGCAGTCTCCAAAATACTAGAGGTAACTTTAACGAACCAGATGGTGGAACATATAGAAAAGTTTAAACTTTTTAACACATTTCAGTCTGGATTTTGCACAGGACACAGTACTTCATTATCACTTTTAAACGTAACTGATGATGATATCCTTCGTAGTCTCGACAATAGACAGTTTTCGCTACTAGTTCTTTTACAATTTTCAAAAGCGTTTGATATGGTCTCGCATAATATTCTCTGTAATAAACTTCTAACACAGTTTTCATTTTCTATATAAAACAGTAAAACTTATTAAAAAATATTTAAAAGACCGTCAACAATGTGTTGATATTGCGGGTTCTCTTTCAAAATACCATCCTACATACACTGGTGTCCCTCAGGGCTCCATACTTGGTCCTATACTATTTTCCATTTTTATTACTGATCTTCCTAAAGTTTTAAATGTCAACACAAAATATCATCTTTATGCTGATGATTTTAAAATATATAGTTCTTGTAGAATTACCTCGTTAAGACAACTCTTTGATTCCATTCAAAGTGACCTTAACAGCATATCCAATTGGTCAACAATGAACAAATTGTCTTTGAACGAGAAAAAACCCAAGTTATTTTATTCTATATCCACCCAGGAAGTCTGCGCAGCAAAGTTTACCGTTATTGCAATTAAAGAAGGTTAGGATGTTCCTGCAAACGTTTTACAAATCGTTGGCCATTAGCCATGTTTTACAATATGTTGGACATTGCCATCGTTTATTATACACGATATAAACTACGTATTCAACGAAACCATCGGCTTATGCTGCCTCAGCTTTTGATCGACCATCATGCAAAATTTTTCAAAAAGAAGACGGCAAACAACGTAAAACTCGGTTTACATGTGGCCAATGAAAATTCTTAATTCGCGGTGGGCCTAACTCATCCTCAAGTAAACTATATCTGTAACACTTGAACAAAATATACATACGAAATTGAAATTATATCCTTTTAAACTTTTTCTAATCTATCCAAGAAATATATATATTTCAATTTTAGCTTTACAAAATTTATATTAACAATACTTTTTTACGGAGAGATCCTCGGATCAATTGCATGTCGGTCTATGTCCCACAAGGGATATGGACCACATGAGATGAGACCCGGACTAACATTCTTGCAGTATATTTTATACACTATAAACAAATAGGAACACGCATATGCAGCCATTTGCGACCTTTTAGCAATATATATATATATATATATATATATTTTAATAATTATGTCTGTACAAACCTCATAAGTACAACATAGAGACAATTAGATCACCGCTTATCCGAGGGCTAATAAATGAAATGAATGAAAAGCAAGTGTACATATGTAAATATGGTACTTTCGCAATATTCACACAAAACTACTGCTATTTTATGCGATCCCACTCGAAAATACATATATGTAAACATTATAGTTTCCTCATAAGATAAAAAGGGAATCATTTTCGTCTGCTCTTGCTGTAGCTGTGTAGCATTGGGAGTAATAGTGTACACAATACACACAATTACAATACATATACAAAATACAGTAGAGAGTAGAGACAGCGCTATTTTGTGCAATGTGCACACGAATGAAAACACAATAAAAACGTGCTGAACTTATGCTAGCCTGCTCCGGCTTTCGGGCAACAGAAATAACCCACATATTTTGCGGTCATGGCCGAGCTAAAAACAGAGAATGTGCGCCGACGCGTGCACGCAACGGGAAATTTAGTTCATTCCCTCTCTCGTCTCTCTGTCTCTACATCGCGTCGTTGACGTTTGACGATGACGTGGACGGAATCCACGTTCCACCATTCATGCGGTGCTGTGTGTTACCGCTCTTTTACTTTATGTGCTCCTGTTAAATTACACGTATTATAGCGATCAACAAGTTCGTGTGGTAACTCTGAGCGTGCCACATGCCACGCGAGAAATACGTAAAAAGCGTAAATGGTGGAGCGGAGCGCGTCGTCCCATTTATGGGAAAAAAGCAAATGAGGATTTTAGTTTCTACGGAGTCACGCACATACACACACACACACATGCTTGGCATTCACACACTTCGAATAATACGCCATGCAGAGCACGCATACGTGGATATTTGATCCGTGTACACATTACGTAAAAACTGCATGCATATGTGAATGAGAATCTTAGCATGTGGATTTTTCATGAGGGTGGCATAAATGTGAGCAAGCAAACACCGCACCAGACCCTGTCCACACTTCACATTCCACAACAAATATGTGATGATGTGACGAGGTTCCGAGGCGCATGCATGCTATTCGCGTAATTTTGTACTGCATCCTGCGTGAAGTGTATCGCCGGCGCCGCATTTCGCACACCAATTCTACAATTAAATTGAGCGTGCCGCATCGGCGCGCATCTCACGCGTTTGGCGGAAGCGAGTCGCGAAGTCAACGAAACAATCGGCTAGTCAAATGCCAGGCACGCATGAACCACAGAAACGAAAAACTTCCATCGCACCAAGTTAAAAGCGGCGCCGGCCCGCCGCGCGTTTTTTCTGATTGTCAAAAAAATGTTTTAAACAAACAATGTTCGTCGTCGTGGTTGATCCACAACTATTTGACGAAATATTCAGCTAGGTTTGCACCAGGAGCACATGAGGACAAAGATGGTGTGTTTGTGGCAACTCGACTGCAATTTCAACAATTTTGTTTGTCGATTCAACAAAAATTTGAATAACCAATCTACTAAAAACGAACGCGGCACGCATAATGTCCAGCAGGCGATTTCGCGCATCTTTGAATTCGATTCCGCGCAGTACGCGCGAAGGCTGTTCGAGCATCATTTTACCTTGAACAACAAACCGAATAATATCTGCGAGTTCAGTAACAGGAGCACATACGCACAGAGTACGTAAATTTGTGACGCCGCTCTGCAATATACAAAAATTAAATGTATATAATACTATGTTACAAGTTCTGCGCTCCGCTTCCATTTTTAGCAGTCTGTGCGAAAATGTTACCTACAAAGAAAGCACCAGACGGACCGCGGACCGCCCTAGTGTGGTTGCGAGAAGGACGCGCTTTGTGAGTGAGTGTGTGTGAGTTTCGAATTTCCGAATTTATAAGAAGCACGCACGCTGCTCGCGTTATTATGGCTGCCTGGTGTTCACAGTGCCTCCAAAACCGTGTTTCGGGGCATCTCGTGCACATTTTGACGTGTTCCGCGAGAGGCCACACGCGCAAGCCGCGCGCAGTCCGTGCTGTTCATTCATGTTATCCTGGTACTTGCAGTTGCCTGATTTGAACATTGAACTTTGAATTTTCAAATGAAGGTGTCGTTTCTCTAACCACTTGACGCAAGTCGCCGGTAGGTGGTGCTGTTTTATTATGCATGCTTGTTTTTGATGTTAATATAGAATTCTTAAAAAATATCTTTAAAAATAAAATAGCGCAATTTTCAAGCTAATTTTATTCGATAATTGGTCTTGGAAAAATTCTCGGAAAATCTGAAAAACTAAAAGTTCACAGGGAAGTTTCATCTTGAGTTTCACAAAACATCACGACCCAAAACCAAGAAATAAACGACAAAAAAGTAGTAAATTCTGTCGAATCCACGTACACGAAGATATAGCTTAGGTTTTTTTTAATAATTTTGTAATTTTTTTTAAGAAAAAGTTTTAAAGGTTCAAAATTTGTAAAAAAAAAAATAATATTTTAATAAAATAATTAACATTAAAATTAAGCATTCAGTTTTAGACCATTTTCAATAAGAATTCGATGTTGTTCAACTCTCCTGGAGAAGCTAATACGTATATCTAATACGTACAAATCTCAACACATTCTGGGCGATTCCCTTTATTTTAAATGTGAAACTGTAGCTGGTGACAAGGATAAATTTTAATGATCAATTACCGCAACCGATCAATTTAAAATAAATAATTATCCGCTCCGACAATTCAATTTTCTCCTCTCCCGATTATTTTTATATACCTAACAAAAAACAAGTAAAAAATGAAAAAAAAAAAATAGTTGGATAAAGGTTTTATTTTGAAAAAAAATATCTATTTTTCAAAAATATTTTTATTAATAATTTTTTGTTTCAATCAAAAACAATCAAATTAAATCAGTCTTACCGCTCCTTTTGCATTTACGTCTACTTCAAAACCCGCTCCTGTAGCGGAAGTCTGTAAGAAAAATCGAATCGAATCGATATGGACTTTTCTTACGCCTATAAAAAATCATCATCTCATATGATACACCATAATTTTACGGGCGTAAGAAAAGTCACTCGATTCGATTCGATTTTTCTTACTGCTGAAAAAACATCGCTTCGCTTCAACTCTCTGATCAAAAATGTATCTGCCTAAAAGTTATGAAAAAAAGAAGAGCCTATTCCGGCGGCTCGGCAGAAGTATTTATTAAAATAAATAATTTTAAGCTTAGCTTTTGGTAGTCTCCTAGATGTCTACGTCCTTCCTCTAGTTATGGTTATCAAACGTCCTGAAAATCGTGATGTTTTCAATAATTTACCGGGTCCCGAAGATGGTCTCAATGATAGTGGCGGATCTTGCATTCTCTTGGCGGAACCTTTTGTTGTTACCTTAAAGTTTATCAAGCAAAAAATAGCAACAGACAATAAAAAATTATACTGAACAAAAAAAACATATTTATTCAAAAAAAATTGTCTAAGATGTAAAAAAAGTTTGAAAAAATAATAAAAACTTTGGTTAAAAAAAAAAACAAATTTTTGAAAACATTTTTTTACATGTTAGACAATTTTTTTTGAATAAATATGTTTTTTTTGTTCAGTATATTTTTTTATTGTGGAAAGAAGATGGAGATACATATTAAAATCAAGTGCGAAAGAAACATACACCATTGCCAGCACACCATCTGCTGAGGGAAACGTTGAACGAACGCTCATTTGCTGGGATAAAATATGTTTGCTTACGTTTTGTCTCTTGCTATCATAATGGCAATCTAATTCACTGCAACATGTCCCATATTTTGGCAAATATTTGGCAAATACTTTAGCGCCCCCTCCCAGAAAAAATAATTTTTAGGGGATGTAGGGGATGTTACCCTGATCCCAAAACGTTTTTTTTGCCTGGAAAAATACCCTTAAGGGTTTAAGGAGGTTTTTAGGGTAAAATCGACCTTTTTTAAATGATTTTTGGTGGGGGTGCATTATAGGGGGGATTTTTGAAGTACGGCATATTATAGACAAAATGTTTTCCTTTTTTAGAGCTATCAAACTTAGTTGTACTCCTTTACGTTCCCAAGTAAATTAAATTTTAATTTTGTTAAATATA
>JAAAKO020037686.1:0-12528 GCA_010015015.2 Bolitophila cinerea
CCCCGAGAGTGGATTGGACTTTGGACACACGGTACACTCTCTCCACTAGATGGGAGGAGAACCGTCGGTGTAGTATTCTCAAAGATGGGTGTTCTGGCGCTGGAATTCAATATTCCAACATCTCCACTGAAGATATGGCCGTCTCCCTGGGCGGGTATGTTTCTGTGTTCCAATCAGAAGTATATGCCATCCTCGCATGCGCTCAGTTAATTCTGCGCGAAGGCGAAGGAGATGCGCCTGTCTTTATATGTTTTGATAGTCAAGCGGCCCTAAAATCGCTGAGCTCTTTCAGATTCACTTCTGGATTAGTGCTTTGCTGTTGGCAGGTGCTACAAGCACTATTTCTAAGGTCTCCTTTAAGCCTGGCTTGGAACTTTGGTCACTCAGAAATCCCGGGCAACGAACAGGCAGACCTCTTAGCCAGAACTGGACCAGAACCGGCCATCGATGTATCGTCAGCACTTAGGAAATCGTGGGTGAAAGAGATAAGCAGTAGCCAGCTAACACAGTGGGTCTCCAAAAACGGGTGCGAGACATCGAACATGTTTCTAACTAAATCGGCGCTTCATTTAAAGCGTAAAGAGCTTTGTTTGGTATGCGGTATCCTCTCGGGTCACTGCCGACTAAACAAGCACTTGTATCGGTTGGGCTATTCAGATAGCCGAACCTGCAGGTGCGGGGAAATTGAGTCTTCGATTCATGGTTTCCATCTACAATCATCATCATCATCAAGCTATTAAACTTAGTTGTACTCCTTCACGTTCCCTAAATATTGAATAAATCCAGGGTAGAACAACCAGATTATTGCAGCCTGAATATGTATTAAAAAGATTTATTGGTTGGTAGAAATATTTTCTTTGAATATTGTAGAAAAACACAACTAATTTACAAAAAGATTATTTATCACATTCTGTTTAAAAAAAAACAAATTTCTATCATAAAAATAAAAAAATCTACATTTTTAATGGGAATGGATCGAACATTTTGTTTATGAATTCTAACTAAATGTAATTTCTAAAAAAAGTAATTAGAAAAACACACTAAAAACTTTGGGTGTTTTGTTGCAATTAAACATGTATTAAAGAAGAATTTATTTGTTAAGATTACGGTTTTTCAAAGAAGATTTATAAAAGAAGTGAAATCTAATATAAATCACAACAATTTGAGCTCAAATTATATTGTAAATGAAAGAAATATAATGATTTAATAGATTTACGAAACCTCCTTAAATTATTTAAGAATCGAAATACAGAGGATGAAGGAGAAACTAATAATTGGCTTTTTTAAAAAGAATAATTAAAATACAAAAAAATGCTTTCTCTGTTATCTATAAAAAAATCACTTCTAATTTTTTTTTTTGATAAAGCTTAAAAACTTGATTTTTTAGACATTTTAGTTTTAAATTGTCCTTTTTTCTGCTTGTATTAAAAACTGCGCACTGCGCACTTCCCGAGAAACTGGGAACCGGGAATCCAGGGAATTGCATTCTTTAATCAGAATAACAACACATTTCTAAACTTGGGTTAATATAGGGTGACACAAATATTTTCATATCAAATTTACACGTCATGAGCTTTCGAGAAGCGTGGGTATCAAGAATAGGAGTTTCTATTTACCCAAATATGGTAGTATTTAAAGAAAATCTATCTGTTAATCTATCTGTTCAGACACCATATTGTTGGGTTTCTTTTGGGAAATTGTCACGCCATTTTGTGTAATTTTTATTTGAGCAATTGTCTGGTTTCCATTAACTCATACATTGTATTCATTCGTTTAATTAACTAAGGTAGAGCACAAGTTTTCCATTAACAGATGTTCACATTTTTTATATAACTGAATATAATGCATTTATCTATGTATAAACAGTATATATATATTATATGAAAAACGTCAAAACTTTTACCATTAACTGAAGAAAGTAGCGGTCGCTCGTTTATTGTTCAATCTATCATTTATGTAAAACTGTGCTTACCTGCAAAACTTGTACAAACAAGAGGCTTTTTTATATATATATATATTTTTATTTATTATATCCATAATAAAAGGTGCAACAGGTGCGTGTCTTGTATACACTGTAAATAGTCGTAAACACACACACACACACACATACAAACACATACTAACCGTCAAACCCGGCGGAGACGCGACGCGACGCGTAATGTAATTGATGTGTCTGCGCCTTTTGAAAAACACGCACATTTTAATATGTTTTATGTATATATATTGAAAATATGTGTATTTTATTCAAAAAAAAGTTCAGTTCATTTGTCACGTCTTGTTTGCATGGATTGTAATCTCAATTGATTATATAAATATAGTATACGTATATATATACAAATATAAAGTTCAAGGTGTTGCTCAAAAAGGGCGACTAAATGGTTTAGCTTTTAAACCGATGAATTGTTAACATAGAAATGAGATACATATCTCTCTCTGTCTTTTTATATACATACTATAATTTCATTTTATTTCAAAATCTTTCCTACATTTCAATTCAAAGAGATTGAGCATATCAATCTCAAAATTGTATCTCACGTATATTCGTGTCTAACCCAAAACCCTTCCCCCCCCCCACACACACACACCGTAAAAACACAGAGGATTGAACGTGCACTGAATATCGAATGTCTCTTTATACAATACGCCTGAATAATAAAGCAATCAACCCGTAAATCGGAAGTGACGCCCCACGATACCTCCTTAAGAATTCAAGTGTATTTTTTACGCAGTTTTCCAGTGAATTTAAACCTTTCGTTTAACAATTGATATCAAATATTTATATAAGCAAACAGCGAACTGCGTACGCCCATAAACACTTAGTACCACACTAACGTCGATCTCAATGGCTGAAAAAGGATAATATACCGAACACACACGCACAAAGTGTTTAAAGGATCTGGCTAAGGGCTCGCCACGTGAAATGCAAAAAGCTGGTGTTGATACATTTCCGTCGCACATTTCATCACATTCAATTCGAGACCAATGGACAACCTCCTGTGCAGCATGTCAGGCACAAGTCGATACTCATCTTACAACTGTCTGACGTCGTGGGACTCGTACGATAAGATCCCGAGGTAATACCGAGTACAAACGCAAATCATTTGTTTCGTTTGGTTGTCAACAGTTTTGTTTCTATTATTGTATTTTAAAGAAATTCCGATATTTTTAAATTTGAATTAAAATAAAAATTCTAATAAAAATCTTAAAATAAAATATGACAAAATAAACGGATCAAACCCAAAAACAATAATAAGAATAATATTTAAGTATTATTATTATTCTTATTATTGTTTTAGGGTTTATTGATTAGAGCTTAATTTAAAAAAAGGTTTACAAATCTTGATATTATCAATAAACCACTAATTTTAGGTTAATTATATTAAATAACCAGACTACAATGTTTATTTTTAAACATACATATAACATGTTTCATTAAATAGATTTACATAGATTTTCATTTTATTTTCCACAGGATTTCAGTAAAATTTTCCGGATTTTTCCTCGATTTTCTCAAGATATTCCCTTGTATTTTCAGCGATATTTTCCAGGGATTTCTCCAGGCATATTACCCGGGACTTTTACTGGTATTGCCCCAGGAATTTTTCTCGGGATTTTCCCCAGCATTTCCCTCTGCATTTTCCCGGGCATTTTCGTCGGCATTTTCCCCGGTATTTTTTCCCGGAACTTTCCCCGGGAATTTTCTTGGGAATTTCTCTGGGATTGCTCCAAGACATCTCAGAAATTTTTCCTAGGATTTTCACCCAATTATTTACTGGATTTTTCCTTGAATTTTTCCATGGATTTTCCCCGTTCGAATTTAACCGATTCCCGAGATGTTGTTTTTCTGTTCTAATTCTCATTGAAAAACGGGATTTCAGTGAAATTTTCGGATTTTTCCTCGGAATTTTCCCCGAGATTTCCCCGGGATTTTCTCAAGATATTCTCTGGGATTTTCAGCGGTATTTTTCCGGAATTTCTTTACGGATATTACCCAGGATTTTAACTAGTATTGCCCTCAGAATTTTTCTCGGCATTTTCCCCGGGCTTTTCGGGTTTTACAGAGAATTTCCCTGGAAAATCTTCGGTATTTTTATTGTTTTTCCGGGAAATCTTGTGCAATCCCGCAAAATCCCTGATAAAGAAATATAAATAAATTTTCTTTAAGCTAAAATTTTCATAATTTTTCAGAATTTCTGAAGATTTAGCCGGAATATCCAACAATTTTTAAAAAGTTTTGATTTTATATGATTTTAAAAAAAAAACGAGATTTCTCGGAATTTCACATGATTTTCCGGGATATTCTCCCTGATTTTAGTGGATTTTCTCGGATTTTTCCTCGGAATTTACACGTGATTTTTGCGAACTTTTTCCGGGTTTTCTCCGAAGTATATCCGAAATTCTTCCAAAAATTTTCCGGAATTTCTTCGAAATATCTCATGGATTTTTCCTAGGACTTTCCGCATGGTTTTACCGATTTCCGAAATTTTTTGTGGTTTTTCTGTTAAATGGAATTTATCTATTCTCTTGAGAAACCAGCACTTTAGTAAACCCCGTTTTTTTTGGGATTTACAGGGACTTTCACCGGGAATTCCACGGGGTTTTTTCCTGGGAAATCTAGTAAAATCTTGTACAATCCTGCGAAATCCAGAGTAACGAAAAAAACAAAATTTACTATAAGCTTAATATTTAATTATAACCCGAGATTTTTTAAAAATTCTTAGGATTTCCCAAGATTTCCCGGGATTTCCAAGATTTTCAAAGATTTTTAGAGATTTCCCAGGACTTTCCAGGATTATTAAAGATTTATCGAGATTTACAGAAATTTCACACGATTTTTCCGAGATTTTAGTGGAATTTATCGTATTTTTCCTCGAAATCTCTGCAGGATTTCCCCGAGAGTTTCCCCGGGATTACTCCGGGATTTCTCTGAGACATCTAAGAAATTTTTCCTGGGATTTTCTTCTTATTTTTCCCTGGATTTTTCAATGAATTTTTCCCTGGATTTTCCCCGTTCGTATTTTACCGATTCCCGAGATATTTTGTTATTTTTTCTGTATTCCTGGAATTTTTAATTCATATAGGGAGAAAAACAGAAAACAGAAAAAGTGTTTTATTTATTGGTTGTAAATCCTACTTTGTTTTTTTTAAATTCAAAATTGTATTCTATGCTTTTATTAAAGCTTATTTGGAAAAAGTTACTGGTAAATGTTAAATTAATAAAAGAAGATCCAGTCGGGTACAAGTGAATCGGTACTTTCGATATAGATAACTGAGTTAATATAAAATTAGAAATTCATTATAAATATATTATGATTATCCTTATATTAATTAAAAAACATATTTACTTAATCCGAAAAATTTAAAAATCGAATAAAAATTTAAAAATAATTTAAATATAGATTTTATCTCAGAAAAAGGCTATTAAATATTCAAAGTTAACTTAATAATTTTCATATTTATATATATTAATTGAACATTTATTTTCACTCAAAAGGGAGCTTATACTTAAAGAACTGATTTATTATATGTTTCCCTGCTTAAATAAAGGTCCCAACAAATGAGTTAATTACATTAAAGAGTCCCTTTTATATTCGCATCTAGAATTTAACTTAAAGCTATATCAAATGTACAATTCAATTAGATACTTAGAAAGGGCAAACAGCAGCCAAAGCTTCTTGCATTATCCGGGCTGTATATAAGTCCGTATATGTATATATATATTTAATATAGACTATTTATATGTGTATACTGATGAATAGCCTATTTATTGAATACTATATATATATATTTTACATGAAACTGAGTACAACATGGCAAAACCCAATGGAGAATAACCTTTCAATTATGATCTATATACTTATGTAATACGTTTATAAGTCTATACACATGAGGGCATAGGTTATATATTTAAATATAAATCTATAATATAATATACATTACACAGTAACTCGTCTTGAATTAATTTCAAAGCAATCAAAGTTATATTCTCGTTTTGCACAGACGGCGAAGAGCTTTCGAGCTTTTTAGTGGAATACCTTTTCATTTGCATACATAAATCTTTGATGGGCAGAACCAGCGACTGTGTACGCAAATTAAAAGTATAAATAAGAATTATATACAACCACATACATATGTGTATGTATTAGAAAGTCTCGAGCTATGCATCCCCTCTTATATATACCCTAATATATAGTATAATATGCTAATGATTTCTATGTATATATTTATACACAAACACGTAGGTGTAAATTTTAAATTATTCTTGATTTTGCAATGGAGTTTGCTTGAGGATCTACTTGTATTTTCCAGACATGCATACACACTAACACACACACGCAAACACATACTAATTTGCATAACAAAAACGTTTCGTTATAAGGTATAATTTTCCAGAGCCACATTGTGAGAGCTCGAGGGTTTAAGCACCGCGTGTATGCTGAACGAATGCTGAACGTTTGCTCAACGTATGCTGAACGCATGCTTTATAGAATACGAAACGCCGGCAATGGCGCGCATAATTAACATAAAATCCATCGAGAGATCGCCGGCTGATTTAATGGCTTAACCAGCGTAAAAATGTTTTCCCTGACGAAATGCACGTGGTGTTTTGAAAGCTTAACGGGGCGTATAGAGCATAGTGTGCATAATAGATGAGTGCACATCTATCTATTTCTAGCACTGGCTAGGATGAAAGAGAATGAGGGATGAGGGAGCACAAGGGATGAGGGAGAAAACGCAAACGAAACCATTTAGAAAGGCATGCTGCCAATAAACTTGAGACGAATGCTAAATTTGTGAATACACCTGAACGAATTCTGGAAAATTCCGCAAATACGTTGAAAATTTATATAAGTGTAACGATTATTAAATTCTATGGAAAATACCACTGAGAAATGAGTATATCCTATACGTATAAAATAATAAATGCAAAATAAGCATTTCCAATTTAATTTTCTCGGTTATTTTACAATTTTACATCATGTTGCGATATAACTTTTATAACTACTTGATTAATTTCCGAACTCGCTTACCAAGTAAAAAGAAAGCTTATAGTGTGTTGCCTGAAGACATTTTCTGGGAATTCTCGTACAAAATAAGTTTTACTATTTGTAATTTTTCTCGAAATATTTAATAATCTCTGGAAATGATTTTTTTTTTTTAATTTAAGTACATTTTATGGGACAAACTGTATTTGTATATTACATTGTGTGCTGCTCCACAGGCTGCATTCAAGCATTTATTGCTTTGTACAAACTTTATTCAACTATATTAAAAAAAAATCTTTATAATGCTCAAGTCAAATCTCAGAAAATATAATAAAATCATAGAAAATAAAGAAAAATATCGAAAAAAAGTTGGAATTCCCAGAAATCATAAAAAAAAAAAAAATTTAGCCTAGAGTAAAATTTGTTATGTTTCGTTACCCTGGATTTTGCGGGATTGTAAAAGATTGTCCAGGATTACCCAAACAAAAGATTAAAAGAAAGTAAATAATAAATAAATTTAAAAAAATAAAAAGCATATACATTTCAAGAATTTCTGGGAATAACTAAAGGTAGCATTTCCCAAGGGAATTGAAAAAGAATCCGGGAAAACAGAAAAAAAACAACAAAAAATCTCTTCCACTAAAATCCGTACGGGAAAAATACAGGGCGGCATGCCATAGACCCCGTAGCAATTCATACAAATGAATTCACAACATGAGACAATCGATTTTTAGAATTCAGATATCGTGAATTTCATCCCGCGGAATTTCAACCCGTTGACATTCACACATTTATTGGTATATTACCCCGCGGGCGTCACCCCGCCAACACTGACACATTTTGTAATTGTATTTCATACAAAGGACCTACACCCCGCCGAATTTCACACATTTATACGAATTTCGTACAATCGAATTTGAATTTTTGGGCGCTCATCCCGCCGTCGCCCGCTCTTTTTGTTGCCTTTTCTAAAAGGTTTATTATCAGATAATTTATAATAAATACGATTTATAACAATACTCATAATATTTCTGAATTTTAATAATTTTAAATGGCATTGTTACGCTGTTAATTTTGTGAGGTATGCGGGGCGGGCGACGGTGGGGTGAGCGTCCAAAAAATGTAATTCGTAAAAAATGTGCGAAATTCGGCGCGCTGTAGGTCCTTTGTATGAAATACAATTAAAAATATGTCAGTGTTGGCGGGGTGAGCGACCGCGGGGTAAAACAATAAAACAAAATGTGTGAATGTCGGCGGGGGGAAATTCCATAAAATCAAATTCTTAAAGGCATAAAAGTCAAAGTATAGAGCGGGCCAGCGTCGACGGGGTAAAATTCCCATCACTAAAATACAGGGGATAATCTCGGGGAAAATCCCTGCGAAAATCGCTGAGATGAACCGGAGAAATCCGACAATAATACCGGAGAAAATCTCGGGAAAATCCTGTCGAAATTCCGAGTAAAAATCATGGAAATTCCACTAAAATGACGGCGAAAATACCGGAAATAAAATGGGGTATTGCCGGTTAATCCCAACAAATTCCGGAAAATACTAAAGTTTGGATTTCTCAAAGGAATTGAATAATTCAGGAAAAACAACAGTAAATATCGGAATCGCTAAAATTAGAACGGGTAAAATCTCGGGAAAAACAACAATAAATATCGGGATCGTAAAAATTCGAACTGGGAAAATCTGAGGGAAAGTCCCTTGGAAAATCTCGGGTAAACTCTCGGGGAAATCTCGAAGAAATTCTCGAAGAAATCTCGGTGTAATTCAATCAATCAATTCAATAAAAATTGATAAATGTATGTTAAAAAACATCATTTTGGCCCTTGTTGAACTATAGATTTAACTAGGTATGTATTTATTTTTGCGTTTTATTTAACCACTGGTATTTGTTTTTATGATGACCACAATTTGTTGATGCTAGAAAAAACTAATTTTTAATGATATCATATTTTTTAAAGTTATTTAAAAAAAGCCCTACTTCAGTTTAATGTTTTTTTGTTCAGTTAATTACAAAAAAAATAGTTTTCATGGTTTTTGTAATATTTTTAAGAAATAGTAAATATTTCGAATGAATTTTAATTTAAAAGAATGTAAGAATTTTTATTTGTCCGTGCCGCATTTGTCTTGAGCCTTATTTTCCAAAGAGCATAGCCTCATTTGTATTGTGCCTGAAATAAATCTTCCGCAAATGTCCTAAAATGTTTGCCTCGTTTTTGTGCCGCATTGGTCTTAGTCTCATTTGTTTTTGCTTCATTTGTTTTTGCCCCATATGCCTTTGCCGTAAAAGTCTCCCCACCTAAAATACAAGTGTCTCATCGGTCTTTTTCTCAGTTTAATAAAAATGCCGCAGCTGTCTTTTGCTTAATTTTAGTTTTGACTTACGTATGCCTATGCCTCAAATGGAATGTGCCGCATTTGTTTGTGGTTCATTTTCCAAATAGTCTCGCCTCATTTGTATTGTGTTATAAAAGTGCCGCAAATGTCTAAATGTTTGCCTCATTTGTAATTTGCCGCATTTGTCATATGCTGCATTTGTCATATGCCGAATTTGTCATGATAACGGTGATTTATGGGGGAAAGGTATCGTAAGATCCAACAAAAATCCAAGATCTTCTTTTCCTACACATTTTCAGGTAAATGTTCCATATTTTCAATATATTCTTTGGTAAAATTCTAATTGCGAGCATTTTGTTGGCCCCTCTAAATATAGGGACTTTTCCGGAAGTTCTTCTGGATTTCTGTTGAATGTTTCCCGGTATTTTCACTGGGATTTTATTTGGCTTTCACCGGTATTGACCGCACAATTTTTATTTTTATTTTGAGGGATTTCACAACTTTTCTCGGGAGAAAATCCCGAAGAAATCCCGTGGAAATTCCGGGGAAATTCCGGGGAAATCCGGGGAAGGTGGAATCCCGAGATTTATCCCGAGAATATTACGGAGAAATCCCGGGAATATCTCACAGTCAAATTTCTTAAAATAATTCCGAGAAAATGGAAAATCAACAAAAAACCTCGGGAGTCGGTAAAATCCCTGTAAATTCAGGAAAATCCTGTAGAATCTCGGAAAATAATTGGAAATCCTGCAAAATCTCAAGAAATATAAAAAAAAATGGCAGCCAGACGGCTGCAGACAGTCATAAACGGTAGTCATCCTTCACAATCCCTACTGTGTTCCTCATACACATTTGCTTATAACTATCCCAAATGGTTTAGGACGTCATCCGAATTAATTTTAATAGATTAAAAAAAAATGAATAAAATAATAATAAATCTTTGATATTGATATAAATAAAAAATATATGTATTTAATAATTATACATATTTTTCAGAAAGCACGAATACAATTTTTTAACATTTTGTAAATAACTGAAATCATCTCTAAAATAAGCCGTTCTTAAAATCATTTAAAGAAATATATCTTTAAAACTCCCTAAATTTAATTTTACATTATAATTTAACTCGGCTTTTATTTTTTGAAACACACTAACTTGTGGACCAACGTAGCTCTCGTGCCAAACTGTGATCCATTGTAGAAAGGGCTAATTATTTCTTAGGAATTTCACCATCTGCCGGCGTCTAAAAAACGGCGTTTTTCATCTCTAGTACCTATGTATGAATTATATAATGAATGGGATTGGGAAAACATTGTTTTTCCATTACTGTGCGATGCACGAGGTAAAATTACAGCTTTTCAGTGCAACGTCGACCATGCAAATTATATAATACGATATGAATGCAGCTGACACATTGTATTTGAAATAATACAATAATCTGCATTAAATCTATAGATTTAGACTTCCACCCTAGCAACTAAATATTTGGATAGCCATATTTTTACATGAGCGGTAAATATTCATTATTTATATTTGTAATATTTATTTTAATTTCGTATTAAATATTTTATTTTTTTTATATAAATATTTAGTATATTTATGAATAAATTAAAATATGAAATTCTATTAAAATTAAATTCACATAAATGAACAGTACTACTGTAGACTTTTCATTTAAATGAAAAACTAATAAATAACTAATATATATATATATTTTTAGGTATATTATTGTCCATTTAAATATCGGTACATGATAATCTAAACGTTGTTAGGGCTTGTATTATAAACAATAATGTTCATTGAACATGTTACACAACAGAGGCATTATAACCTATTCTATGTAAACGTATTTGATTGCTTTTTGCATTATATGCAAATATGCGTATCCGTGTGCAGTTGCATGTGCAGTTTTACGGTGCATAATAATCCTTGCGATTATATCCGGATTACAGGACACAAAATTCTGCCATATTTTTGTGGCTATTATATTAAAAACCAAAATAACTTATTATTCTGTAATGGCGTTTTTATGTAGTCTGTTTAATTATTTCTACTGTAATTGGCATGATTTGATATTTTTTTCCAGTTTAAATAGCTTGTTGGCGTGAGTGGTAAAGCACACCCACAAATAGCACGCAAATAGTTACAGAAAAATGTGCTACTTAGTAATTAATGCATGGCTGTTTTTTTCTATATATGGAAAGCTATTGGTTTATCTAATATTTTTTAAAAATAATAATAAATAAAATAAAAAGATAAAAAAAATATTAGCTAAATATTTTCAAAATTATTCTTTATATACAGTTAGATTTATAGGCGGATCCAAAAAATATTTTGGAGGGGAATATTGTCACGATAGTATTTTACTAACACTTTTAGGGATTTTAAATTATATTTTTTTTTTAAAAGTGCTTTTCAAAATTTTGCGATTTTCAAAATTCTGCGTTTTCAAAATTCTGCGATTTTCAAAATTCTGCATTTTCGAAATTCTGCGTATTCGAAATTCAGAATTTTCAAAATATTTAAGATTTTTTTTTATTTTGCGTTATCAAAATTCTGGAATACAAAATGTCATTACTTTAAAATGATGCACACGTTCTTTGTGTATTTTATTTAGGTGCTTACTAAGCCTTAACAAAGAAAGAAAAATCTTCTATTCAGATACTTACCAACCAACCCGACTAACTGCTAAGCTCTAATATCCTGACAGCTCTAAAACGGCATTTGTTTAGGTCTTATTCAGCTTCCGGCTGTACAATTCTCATTTTCCTTAGCGTCATAGATCTGACACGTTTCTTGGAATTTACCTTAATTTATCTTAAATCAAACATTTTATTTAATAATTATTTTTTTATTGACTACCAATAGCTCGAAATAAAAAACTAAATATTTGATAACTTAGCTTATGGGTTACCCCTACAAGTTTATGAATTACATTTAAATTAGAGACTATAGACTATTATGAAATACAATTTGGAAAACAAAATATATACAACATAGAAAATACACGAAAGCTGACATTTTACACTACACTACACTAGTGGGAATTTAGTCCACTCTAATGCGGCACCTTTGAAAGCGGGTGTGATCGCTTATTGATGAAAATAGCACCACCAACCAAAGACATGTGAGCAACAAGTAGATACACAAAAAATAGTAGGTATACTTAAGGTAAAGAACGGACGGACAGTCTAAAATT
>JAAAKO020037697.1:0-12528 GCA_010015015.2 Bolitophila cinerea
CTATTTTTATACAAATTAAAAACACCACTAAAGAAGGTATGGTTATTTGACCATCATTACAAATTATTGACATACTCTCTGATCAAAATTTTTGAGTTTTAGATTTAATAACTCTAATTACTCTATTTTGGGTTAACCCTAACAAAATAATAAGGGTAGGGGAGATATTTATTTTTTAGATTTTACCACCATTCTAGTAAACTAAATTATATGAATTTTATTTTCCTAGACCCCTAATTAGTCCTATAATTAAATAGTAGCTACAAAGTCAGTGAAATTCTTTGTATTTAAGGGTTAAAGAGTCATTCAGTCATTCAAATTCTTTCATACAAACTTTGACCCCTAAACTGAATTTTAGCCATTCATATTTACAAATAAAATAATAATAATAATTTTTAAACAAATATAAACCTATATTCTCTTTTATTAAATTTAAAAAAAATATATCCTTGTTTTGTCGTTTAAAATCAAAGTAGAAACGTGTCAAAAATTGTACCTTAAAAACAATATTGTCCCACTTAAAAATAAAAATAAATTATAAATGTAATTGTAATTATAATTTTTTCAAAAAAAAACATTTTTGTGTATTCAAATAGATTTAATAAAATATATTCGGTAAAATATTTTTTGTATGTGAGTTAAAGGAATTGGGTTCCATTATTGGACCAGTGCGGAATTCGAAAAGGCAGAATTTGGCACGCATTATGTACCGAGATGAAATGCTAAACATTATTTTTCATTAAATACTGGTTACTGCACGATTAGTGTAATAGAATTTTATAAAAAAACATCCATTATTTGCGACTGGCATTTTTATATTTTGTATGTATTTCATTTAAAACTTTTAAAGATTTTTCATGGTACTTTAAAGTTTGACGTCAACAAGATTTTCGGGATATCAATTGGTATATAAAAACAATATATTTATTATTATATTTAATATAAATATTATATTAATTATTTTATTATATTTATTATATTGTATACCAATTATTGAAATAGAATATAGTATTATAAGTGCGTCAATGATACCAATCGATATCCTATCTATTTGGAAAGTTCGGTGATAATTCTGATATAAAAACATACAAACTCACAGAGTTTGAATTGACTTAGAGTAAATCCTGTTCAAGTGAATTTAAGTGAAATTGTTAATCCTTATATTCTCACTTGTCGAGGATTTTTTTTCCGGGAATTAGAAATCGCGTTTCCGGGCATTACCGGAAATGATTTTGTACTAATTTGCTTGTAGAATATGTACAATGGAATAAAGATCCAACAAATCTATTTTAACTCAGTAATTTATTTTAAATCCTCAATTAAACGTTCTGTGTTGTATTAAATATACTATTATGTTCTTTACTTATCAGGTCGTTATTATATTTGATTGTGGTTGTGGTGATTGTTATACACAGTTACAAACATAAGGTTTAACCAGAGGTAATCTAAGAAAATTCTTCCAGATTGTGACATTTCCACTTTGACTTCTGTGAAAAAATGGATCAATCGATTCAAAAAAAATAATGATTTTTCATTCAATAGCCGATATCAAGAGCGAAAAATTGTCGAAAAACTAAATTTAAAAACAACCTTAGCAAAGCCAAATTTTTTTTTTTTTTTTTTTAATAAAAAATATTTTTTCTTTTGCGTTATCTTTTCTGATTAAGCCGTGCGTAATGCCCAAAAAATATCCATTCTAAATTTCATAATAACACATTACAAGCTTCAATACTTTTTTTAAAATTTGGATACGATCATTATTCACGTTGTTAAACCAGGATTTTTCTCTGCTGACCCAAAATCGTGCCATGGATCGCATGCATTTACTGTGGTAAATTTAATTTAATGCAGGTTTTATTTTCCGATTACTCTGTACAAGGTCTCGTGCGGTACCCAACTTACATAAAAAATGACAATAAATGTTTATTTTCCCAAATTTATTTCTTTATCTAAAAGAGTGTAAACTGATAATAACCATAACTTATTCATATAATATAATACTGTTCAGCTGTAAACAATTCACGTTCATTTTAAAAAAGTTCGTATGTGATTTCAGCACGCATCAAAGCTTACCTGTCTTCATGTTTCGGTTCTCTTTAAACACCACAAGCTCCCACTTTTAAACAAATACTCATCTTTTAAACATCACGTGTATCGTATATATCTTAATATAAAACCGTTCACAACGATGATCCATTATTTGTGTATGACAGCTTTACTTGTTCGATATTAATAGCCAGGATCTACGAAAGCATCAATAATGTGCATCTCTAACACACAAACAACACACAAGAGATGTTTTTTATTATTTATCTATGAATAGAATTTCTCCAATCCATAAAGTCATTTTAAAATGTACCACATTTACACGATAAAATATGAATTGAGTACATCTTGCGTGCTTGGCTCAAAACCTAATTTTCTTGGCGATGAATCTACTTAGTCCGTCATTCTTTAGTGATAAACGAGTGTGTAGCAATGTGAATTTTGTATATATATATATATATATTTATTTTTATTATATAATATTTGTGAACGTCAGCGTCGGTCGCGTCGGTTTAAGCTTAAGGAAAGGAATACGCGAGTATACGTTCTATACAAACCTCTTATTTATCAAAGCTGCGAGCGCGTCTTATCTCACTTGCATTTCAGTAGCAGAGCACAATAAGAACGCAGAGTGGCTGAAAGTTTGTGTGTATGTGTGTGTGTGTGCTTACTGGAGCGCGATTTGTACACGCGGAATATATACACACATCAGCGAGCTTTTAAGGAGCTTTAGAGTGTTGTTCAGAAAATTGCACCGTTGCACATGATGCACGCTGGTAAACAAATATGTGTGAATAAAAAAGTATATAGGTATTGTTTAAAACCGGATATGGTGTTCATCGAGTTTAAAAGGATTTTAAAACATACTAATATATATATATATATATATATAAAAACAATAACATTTTTACATTATCTTCTCAAACGCAGACCTTTTATGTTTCTCCTCAAAGGAAACCAAGAATTGGTCTCATTTGAAGTTGCGTTAAACGGAAATATATATAATTAAAACAGCATATGTACTGAAAACTTGTTTTATTATTGCTCTCACAACTAATCCTTTACAGTCAAAGTAGCCAGAAATATCCGACGATGGAATATCTGACGAAGTATTTCTTTGAAGAATTTAATATTCGTTGTGAAGTTGTATTGAATTCAGTCGACAAACAGATCAAATCAAGCAAATAGGGGGATAGTTTTACATACAAGGTGGCGCAAATTTAATCATCCAATATGTTTTTTGAATAACTTTATTACTAAATATATATTTTTTTTTGATTAATGGAAATCTGTTTTTGGACCTTTACATTTTTTTTTGAAGGTGGAAAAGATGATATCCGTCAAGTGGCTGCCGCCAGTGTTGATACACATTTGTGCCCGTTTTATCGTATTTCCCATGACTTTCCGCAAGATTTCCGGTAATAACAGTTCGCATTCCTGTGGAATATTCTTCTAAAAGGCTTCGATTGTCTGAGGCTTGTTGGCATAAACTCGCGACTTTAGGTACCCGGTCTGAATTCCTACTCTAACCCTTACATAAATGAAACGAAGAAACATTCAAGCTGTATCAGGCTAAGGGAAATGAGAATTATTCAGCATAAAAAGAATAAGAACTTAAGAATACCTTATTTGACAGAATATTCAGGCCGTGATGTTGGTTAGCATAATAAGGAAGTTAAACTTATTCAGGCTTTTTGGTTTAAGGACCTTAAATACCTAAAAAAACTCCAATTGGGAGATTTTTTTAGATTCTTCATGCGCATATGTTTACAGAAACAATAAAAAAGATTTTCGAATTTTGTAATCCAGAATTTTGAAAGGCAGGATAATGTATAAAAGATTTTTAGTAAACAAAATTTTAAAACCGAAATTTAAAAAAACAGAATTTTGAAAAAAAATTATAACCGCAATTTTGAAAGGCAGAATTTTGAAAAACACAATTTTGTAAAATCAGGAAATAAAATCTCTAAAAATTGTGTCAAATAATCTATTATTGATAAATATAAAGTTTAAATGGAAATATTTATTGTATGTACCAATATGTTTTATTTTTTTATATACTCACAAGATTTTGATCAAAGTTGAATGAAAAATAAAGATTAAGGAAATATATTATTTTTCGGATACCTACCCATCAAAAGAATGAAAAATAAAATCGAATATCACTTCGCGATTTCATGTGTTTTTTTTAAATTGTTTAAATTCTCTATATAAGTTTCGCGTGTCTGTGATCTTGCTTGCGCGGATTCTAATGCGGCCTAATTAATCAACATCCTGTCATCCAATCGAATTGAAACTTGGCCCATTGACTAGTTGCCGATGACAATCCATTGTAATTAATTTTCCTCTTATTAGGCGGTGACCAAAAATGTCAAAACCTAATTGGGCAAAAGGGTATGCTTCTATACATTTAATCCTCTGCTGCCCAAAAAAAGTTAGAGTAGTCAAAGTTAGTTACATATAACATGAAAAAGAAGTTGAGAATTAGTATAAACAAAATTTAGAATTGATTAATCAAAATTTTATACTGTAATAAGTAGGGCCCGAATTTCAAAGTAAATCCTTTTTTAATATTTGTTTGTCTGTGTCGATAAGTCGATAAGTATAAGTAAATAAGTATATAATGTTTTCAATTTTTTCATATATTTGTATATTTTATAGATGAATAATATATTTACTTTTTTCAAGTGAATTTATTACTGTATCGTAATCCACTCGTTTTTATAAAGATGAAGCTTTTAAATTAATCGATTCAACCAGATTATTTTTTGATCTTCTGGTAAACCACAAAAGTAACAATAAAAAATTGGTTTAGCTTTTACAGCAAAATTGTATGTAAATGTAAATGTAATATATATATATTAGTCATAATGACCAGTACTGACTAAGTGACTGACTTAGTGATCAGAATTAATATTTGTCTACATTTGCATGCCGTTAAAACGTAATTTTAACCACTAGTTCGCTGTAATGGCTATTTAGATGTGTGGGTGACTATTTAGTAGGGGAGTAGGGGTGGTCGTTGATTTACATTCCAATGTCCTGTTTGTAATTTAGTTGCAAAATAGAAAATCAAATTTAGTGTTATTTATTTTGTTATTTTAATTACCATCAGCGGTTTACCCCTTCCCCTTTAAATACCCGCGGAAACCAACATTTTGGCATTTGTTGGATACTATGAGGTCATATATTATTTATTATTTTTTCATTATTTTTATGGCATAATATCTGCAATAAACCGAAAAAACAAAATAACGGGAAAAAATACAAATTTAAATATAAAAACCCAAAAAATACATACATACATAGTTAATAGTTAAACAAAGGCCAAAACGATGGTTTCCGCGGTTATTTGAGGAAGCCGGGCCAAACCACGGGAGGTAAAAAAAATACTACTATACACATTTTGCAACGAAATTGGAAACAGGACATTGAAAATTAAAACACGACCTCCCAACGAACACCCCTACTATTTAGTCATGCGTTTATAGATATTATGATAATGATTTTGTTCATTAATATTTATCTCCATTTCTTGCGTTTTTATTTTAAAATTATAAAAAGGGGCATTTTCTTACTTTCTTATAATTCCCATCTATTGGATTTTCAACCGGGCCCTTGTAATATATAAAATAATTTCCGAAAAATAATTATTTTGTATATGGCCAAAATAAAAAAAAATGATTCGAAATTTTGGATAAACTATTTTAGTATATAAAAGCTAAAAGATCAATTAATTATGTTTGTAATGAGTTCCGAATAGTTTAAAGATATTACAGTTTCATATACAAAATTCCACTAACCACTGCTAGCATTACTTTAAATATAAATTATAGCATAACATATATACTCCAAAAGTAAACAGCGCCACAGGCCATATAATATTATTATCATAATCATAAATGTTTAATGTGTTTAGATAACCGTATTTAGATAATAATAGCCAAATTTTAGCCATATGCCAGGAACTCGTATTTTTTAGACATTACTCCGCTTTTATTTTACATGAAAATGTGTAAGTACCAAGTATGTACTGTGAGTAATTCAGTATAAGCAAGTATACATTGTAATTGTACTGTACATACATGTATTTTCATATTTTAGGTATTTTACATATGCATGTGATATAGCTTGTAAGACATGTTATATTTAATGGTATGTCTTGTTTATTTAAAAAATCAATATGGTATGTATTTCTGTTCTTGTGTGCTTGGTTAATGATAAGATTACCATATTTTTTTTATAAATATATTTCAGTGATATTTGCTTATATAAAAAACTAACCCTTTTTAAATTGAATAAAAAAATACATCCATAATTAATAATTAATTTAAGTTACAAATATTATAAGTTGTAAAGTAAGACGATAAATTTATCTATATGTATGTATAAGTAATTAAAAATAAAATGTTTACGTTATTTTGTGACCGAAACCGCCTTGGCATCTTTGCCAAAACCTGAGTAAACACATAAATTATATTAAAACCATATTATCTTGACACCAACATATACAATTAGACATTTAGAGTATTCATCTGGTGCCCACAGCAATTTAAGTTTATTGATTCTATGGTAAATTGCGTTAAATGCCACACACATTTTGCGGTTCTCCGTAATTAGTGGTTTATACATGATTTACGGAATTCAATGTAAGATAAAATTTGATTGTATATGTTACAGTATATAAACATACAGGGTGTTTTATAGGTTTGAAAAGAAATTTAAAAAAAGCGAAAAAAATCTCGAGATTTTGTCACTTTGCTACCGATTTTTGTATACCACGCCGCTGTTATTTTACCGCTATTTTCTTTTGTATGACATGTGTCAGATCATATAATTGCCCGTCATGAGTAGCGGCTAAGGGCATCTTATAATGGAGTTAAGCAGTGGCGGATCTAGGATTCTCTTAAAGGGGTGGGGGGTTGTGCTGAACTTTTTTCAATAATTTTCTAATTATATGGACTAGCAAACCAAAAACAATTTCACTCATTTTAAATTTCGTTTTTTACGTGTTTAAAACGCGATTTTTAAAACACATTAAAACACGAGAAAAAATAAACTCGACCCCTGAACTTTTACTGGTTTTGGATGTTTGAAGCAGTCGGTTTAATTGTGTTTTAAATTGTGTACTAAACGCATCTGGTCATAAAAATTTAAGCAAACAAGAACAAAATAATTTAATGGCCTTCTGGAAACTCACAAACAGAAGCTAGAGCCAGGATTAGCTTGTATCAACCTATGATTGTCTCACTGGGGAGGAGTGTTCCCGAAGTGTATGTGCTCTATGTGCTGGACCTGTCTAACATCATCAGCAAAAGTACACGTATTTTTAATTTAATTTTATCAAAAAAAGTTTTATAGAAAGTGTGCAAAATCGATTTAAAACGTACGTAAAACCTACGAAAACCGTGTTTTACTTTCATAGTGTTTTAGTCGGTTTATAAATTATTTTAAAACTAACGCCCGTATTTTTCACTCATTTTAAATTGCGTGGTCTGCGTCGTTTAAATGAAATTTTTAAAACACAATAAAAGACAACAAAATAAAACCAAAAAAATAAAACAGACCACTCAACTTTTACTGGTTTTACGTATTTTAAGCAAACGTGGAAGGAACCAGAGAACAAAAACCGGTTAATTGCCCAGACAGCATCGTAAAACGTACGAAAATGTTTGCAGTGTTAGAAAATTAATAATTATTTTGGATTTGTTTGTTTTCTATCCCGCCTATAAAACGCGGAAAACAACGATTTCCTTAAATTATAACGCCTTTTCTAGACGCTCACCTTTTTAACGTTTCAGGATGGCTTTGCAAAGAGGAGGCAGTTAAAATCAATATATAGATATGTACATAAAATTACAATAACAAAAGAGTTTTTAAAAAAATATCTCAATTGGACAATTTTAGAGACATTTGAATTTTTATAGAATATACGAAATTTTCAACGAAAAACATTGTTTTTACTAAGATATTTTAAAATGTTTTTTTTTTTAAGATCAATGTATTTTGAAAACGGTGTCTCTAGACTGGCCGAAATCCGATTGGGCAAATATTTTTGATTTTTGCTGGATTTTTCTTGTTTTTGGAACGAAGTAAAATGTAATAATGCAGGGCAGCACGACAATTCACCGAAATACAATTCACCGAAAACGACAGTTGACCGAATCACAATTCACCGAAATCATCAATTCACCGAATACACAATTTACTGAAAATGACAATTCACCGAAAACGACAATTTATCGAAAACAACAGTTCACCGAAAACACAGTTCACAGAAAAATACAGTTCACCGAAAACGATTTAAATAAAAAGATTTTTAATTCCATTTTTAAAAGGAATAATATCAGAATTTAAATTTTACCTTATAAAAAATATTAATTAGTGATAATCCCCTTTGTCAAGTGCATTTTTAAAATATGGAAATGTATATGTGTTTAGTACTATTTTCGGTTAACTGTCTTTTTCGGTGAATTGTCGCTTTTGGTGAACTGTCGTTTTCAGTGAATTGTCTGTTGTTTTCGGTAACAGTCGTTTTCGGTGAATTGATTTTCGGTAAATTGTCGTTTTCGGTGAATTGTCGTTTTCTGTCGTCGAACCTATTTTTATTAGGAAAATCATCTCATTAAGAGAATTACAGATTTTGTACTAGTAAAATCACTGATTATGCCTTAAAAAAAGATTTTAAAAATATGTTATGTAAAAACTTTATTTTAAATATTTTTTCTTACCAAAAAGTTTCTTTTCAATAAAAAAAAATTAAAAAAGTTATTTTTTAATTTTACATACAAAATTTACTAAAATGCTTTTTGGATACATTAGTTCCATAGCCACATAAATATGTTTTTTTTGCCACACTATGAAGGATTAGGAAAATTACTGATGTTGTAATAATTATATTAATTGTTAAGATAATTTACTAAGAAAATTACAGAATTTTCTCTTTTTTGAATATTTTTTTTAGATTTATGGAATGGATTGTGTTAAAGCAGCCATATCTTCTTCCCCATGGATCCGCCACGGGAGTCATAAGATCTTATTCCTAAACGTCTCACTTTGAAGAGTGTCCGTACCAGTTTACCTCTTGAAGAAATTCCACCAATACTGTGAAAAACGTTTTTAAAAACTAAGTCATTCCACAGCACATATAAACATTTCATATGGCCGTTTCATAAGACATCCAACGACAACTCAAAAACCGTCTACGTGCTGGACTAGTCTTTATAAAGCGCTCCCCCATCCCATCATCATAATCAATCAAATTAAATCATAATATATTTAATTTACTACTTTACTTAGTATTATTTTTCCGATAATGCATTTATTTTACAAATATATTTTAAATCTGAACAGATTCATATAAACATTGACCAAGTTCTGAACACAGCAATAAAATACATAATAAACACAATTGTTTGTCATTTCATCTAAAAATAAAATACGTTCGAGCACAAGAATAATAAACTCATCATACACAAATACATATACATAAAACCGAGCATATATCGACCATGCACTGGGAAAGCTCGCATTTTGCTCGTACTTTAATGGGATGCGATAAAAGAAGGGTTTTCAAATGTGATTATGTAACTGTATATATGTAAGTGTGACCGTTGTCGATAAAGTGCACTTTTATTCGTTTCAGTCAGTTTGAGCGTAGAGCTTTTACGAGAGCACGTGTGTGGTAAATAAACGCTTCAAATGTCATAGAAATGCGCGTTGTCCTCGCTGACGAGGCAGTAAAAGTTTCGCCCGCGATATGAGCCAAGCACTTAAACATGTTTATGAGCTTTGGGACAGTAACTAATCGGTTTCTGTGGATTACCGTTTTTATTTCCTGAAACTAACATAACTAAAAATTACATTCAAACCTTTAAACACACATATATATACATTAAAAATATAATCAAACAAGCATACATGACATTTATAAATGTATTTATTTTGTATGTATATTTTTTAATTGTTTCATTATATCCTGCTCTTAATATGAGGTCACGGGTCACAGACAGTCTGTCGCGAAACCAAATATATACATAAAAAATGCTGCAGAGTGCTCAAAATATCAAATCATAATGCATTATTCAGATGCACTTATATGCAGGTTTTTATCCATTCGTATGAAATGAACGGATTTTTGACAAATTTAGAGTTATCGATATACTAAAAATATAACAAAGTATAAATATAATATTAGATATGTAATATTTCTTTCTGTATATAAAAAATAAATAATATAACTGAAACACTATAAATTCAACTGAAAGCGTTAACATTAAATTCAGATGGTGTTTTCGTTTATATTTTATAATAACAGTTTGATTTTAAATGTTACCCAATGTTTTCATAAATATACCTAATGCTACCATTGTAGACGGAGTATGTTTTTGTATTTTTTTTAATTTCGGTGATGTCTTAGAAATCTTGGAATAAAAATGGCTATTAGGCCATAAGGCATTTTGTTTTCAAAAAAATGGCATGTCTGATGGTATGGCAGTATCTGACAGTGAGTGTGACACGTCTTTTTTAGCCGTTCATCAGATAAGTTCAAAAGCGACCTTAATAATATTATTTAATATTATGAAAGTTATTTTTGATAATATTATTATGAAATGTATTCATTTTAAGATATTATTTTAAGTATACCTTTACTCTTTTTTTTTACCCAACGCATCAACGTTCTCTTTTTTCACTATTTACTCTACAAATTATTTGCACATGCATAATACTATTTTTTTTTTATTTTTATGTGAAACTAGTGATAATGCATCGTAATGGCAGTAGCATTAAAAATTAATACAGATTTACTTTGCATTCCAAATGTTTTAATAAATTTAATTTTGAATGAGTCTCTTGCTCTTATCATATATCATCTTAATATCGGAAGCCTTTTTCAAAAATAGATGAGATTATAATGTATTTCAAAAATTCATATGTTATTATAATTGCTATTAGTGAGTTATGGTTTTAAAGTTATATGTCCATCATAAATAACAGGTTATCGCCTTATAAGATCTGATCCCTGTGTCCCTGGTACAATAATACGCTTAGGAGAGAAACTGTGGAACGTGACGTTTTAAAAATGCGTGAAAACGAAGTTGAGGGAATGAAGACTTTAAGCATTACAACACAATAAGAAATCGAGATAATAAAGCAATTAAAAAGCTTACGAATCTTTCTACGAAACGCATTTCAAAACCAGTCAGCCCACCAAAGAGCTTTGGAAAAATCTCAAAAGCATCGGGGTAAGCTCAAAAAGTATAAGCAATCTGCCATTTACTAATGTTGACTTTAATAGCTTCCTTATATGTTTTTCCCCGATAAGCAATTGTCTAACGAATCCGCAATCGATACCTTCTCAAATTTATCTTTTAGTTTCTATTTTTCAACATTACTAGATCTCATCGAACCCGTCTGGAGCATTAAATCTAATGCTTTTGGCGTAGACACAGGCGGATCCAGAAAATGTTCTGGGAGGGTGACATTTTGTCAGGATAATATTTAACTATTTTTTTTAGGGATTTTAAATGTTTTTCAAAATTAGGTTTTTAAAATTTTGTTTTTTAAAATGCGGTTTTACAAATTTGGATTTTTTTGTTTCTGAAAACATGAGCGCACGTTTGCTGTATTTTACCAAAGAATCTAAAAAAATGCCCATTACAAATATATATATTCAGATTTTTAAGGTCCTTAATCCAAGGACCTCAAAAAGCTTAACTTTTTTATTAAAACAACCAACCTGAACAATAGCAAAGCCTACATATTTTGCCAATTCAGCTCTAATCCACTTCTAGCTGAATGATTTTCGTTTCCTGATGTTTCCTGTATATATTATAAGTTTTTCTTCTTTTGCATATCGTATAATTGTTTAGAATGAATGGTGTAATGAGTATTCAATGAGTTTTAATTAGTTTAATTAGTTTAAGGTTTTTTTTAAATTATGTCCATACTAAATATCTTAATATCATTCAATTTTCCATGTATCATGTAATTTAAATACTTGTATGTATGTTTTTATATAGGGCCCCTTAAATGCATCCCAAAATAAATAAATAAACCTGTTTTTAGCATTTTGATTAAAGTGCATAAAGACAAAATAACAAAAAAGAAAGTGATGCCAAATCTCTATAAAAATGTGGAATGGCAAAATCTTGAAATCAAATGCATAAATTACGAAAAACTGTTATTAATTATCCGGATATTTTCGGGTTATTTTATTGTTTTTTTTTTAAACAAGCCCAAATGGTCAAGCGCTCGTTACTTTTTTTATTTTTTTCGAGCTCTTTTTAGATTATGTAACCAACCCAAAAAAGAAGTTAAGGTGAGCATTTCAAAATATGTATTATGCTGTTCTTATGAGGATACTTCACTTATCAAAATAAAAATAAATTCATTATACATTCGTTATTTGCATAATTATTCTTTTATTGATTCTTAACTAATTTTATAAATATGTATTGGTAAATGCATGGACTCTGTTTT
>JAAAKO020037708.1:0-12520 GCA_010015015.2 Bolitophila cinerea
TAACTAACCGGTTGACCGCAAAGGCTGGAATTTCCAAAAGAGCATCAAATTGCCTTAAATGCGCTCGATATCTTAAATATTTTTTATTTTCTTTACCAAAAAGTTGATTAAAATTTTATCTGCTTATTATTGATGGTTTGACATTTATACGCCGTCATTATTTTTTAGCCAATGCCGATTAGTGAAACCAAAAATGAACCGCAACTTTTTTCGATGACAGTCGAAATATAACGCCCATCATCGAAACTGAAAAGATAGCCGATGCCATTTTTAGAATAACTGTAAAAAAAACTTCAATCCGCGGCGGATTGATTTTTACGTGATCCCGCTGTTAGTGTGGAAATAGGACGAAATTTATACGATTGGCCGAATCTTGATTGGTCGAAAGATACGATTGGCCGAATCACGATTGGCCGAATAATACGATTGCTTGAATTGGTTTTTGATGGTTTTACCTTTAAATTCGGACAATTTTAATTCTGCCAATTGTAATATCATTCGGTAAATTGTTATTCGGCAAATCGTATCATTCGGCCAATCGTGATTCGGCCAATCGTATCATTCGGCCAATCGTATTATTCGGCCAATCGTGATTCGGCCAATCGTTATTCGGCCAATCAAAATTCGGTCAATCGTAGTACATTCAAAATAAATATATATTGTTTTTAAAATATAGGTCATTAAATGTTATGGACAGCAGAATAATACATGTACTGGCATACAAATATTCAAGCAGGTCCGGAATAAGAGTGCTTGTCGTTTTTTCGTGTGTATTTTGCGATGGTCATTATAAGTATCTGATAAATCTATAGCAAAGTATAAGAGGTCGTCTGGTGTTTTTTAACTTAATTTATGTTTAAACCACTAAATGACCTTTAATAATATTTGTGTACCTTATGAATCTAGTTTATTGACGACATTTAATGTATTTGTAATGTTAAAAAACGCGTTTAAATATTGTTATTTTATTAACATTATTGATCATTTTTAATTGTGTATTTGAAGAACTGGATAACATGTTCTGTTTTAGAACATTTTATAATATTCTTCTGTATATCGAGGGCTCTCGTGTTAGCTGAGATACTAACATAAGACAATTATAAAGAAAGTCAAAATAAAATTAATTACAATATTTAAAACGCGAATTTTTATAAACAGAGCCAGAATAAACATATTTTTTTATTTAGAAGGTTTTTTTTTCCCGGGATGTCTAAATTTACAAAAATATTGTGGTGTTATTTTTTTAGTTATTTTTGAATTCCTTTTAAATTGGCAAAATCTCAGTTTGTAAGCTGGTCCACTACCAATTGTGACCAGCTAATGTAATTTTAATTATAAAATACTTTTTGGAATCAAAATTAAATCCAATAGATTGTGTCCAAATAATAGAATTCAAATAAATAATGTTTGCCGTATTCCTAGTTAGAATTTTGCTTATTTAATTGAAAAGGTAGATTAGTAATTTTTTAAAATTACATCATCATCTCTATTCTAAACTAAAACTAATAATAATCGTATAACTAAATCATGGATTATTTCGTGTTAAACATATGTGAATGCAATCTACATAGAGCACACAATTCATTTATATTTTTTTGTTGGATTTTACAGTTATAACAACACTATTTAAAAAGTCAATGTCTTTTAATGTTATACAATAAATGTATAAGTGTGTATATCATCTGTGAGCATAAATTTGGATATATTCTAGTTGGATGGGTTCATTCTTTAATCTTCACTTCAGATTTTATATAAAAACTCGTGTATGTGTATATAAAATACAGGTAAATATCATATGTATATATAAAGTTTCGTGTTAACAAACAACTATCCGTTATTGTTGGGTTAGCATATATACGATTGACTGAACAAAGCTGATAAAATAAGCCTGAAACGCAACGTCAGGCGTATATACGTACACTTAAAGACGATTTCAAAAATAATCTTATAAATTATAGCGTGATAAAATTATGCAACAATGGAACTGTTTTGTTAATGCATAAATCAAATGTTATTATTTAATTTGGGAGACAACATTTTCATGAAATATATATTATAATATTTATATATAAAAATCAAATCACCAAAACTGAGTATTATATACTCGTACTACGTATATATGTTCTCTAATTTGAAGAATAATGCAAATAAATTATATCGACTCACATGCAATGCGATGCATTCGATTTGCCGATAAGTAGATTGGTTGAAATGCAAATACCCAAATGCATAATATACAATTTGCAATTGCTGCATTTTGTTTTAAACGAAAGTGAAACGGTTAAATAATGTGAAAGTTCCTAAAACGCAATTTGGCGAGCGCAAATATTCAACAAACAATCGGCATAGAACCGATGAAATTGTCAAGATTATAAAATAACATCGAATCGAAACGTGCTTTGGATAATTAATGTTAAAGAGTTTTTTTTTGTTTGTTTTATTTTTTATTTTTGTCGTAATCGAGTGAAAATGCATCGTTATTATGCTGGAGCCATTTACGTGATGAGCATTCAAATTAGTTTCAATTGTTTTGCGTTTTATTTAAAATGCACAAGTGCGCAAATCACTTTTATTGCTTTGATCATTAAAGCATATTATTTTTATGAGATTTTGATTGTAATCATTTAAGATTTTTTTTTGTATTTCATACAAAATTTTATTTTACACTATTTTAAAATATCTCTTTTAATTTTACTTGGTATATAAAACGGTTATTTTATATTAGAACAATTAAAAGAAAAATTAAAAATTAAAAAAACATAAATATTTTTTAAAGATTTTGTTTTAAAAAAATACTATCTTGTTTATTTGCTAATTATTATCTTATAAAATATGATTGTCCGAAATATAAATGTACACCTTTTAAGCTAAATCTTTGAAATTTTGTATGTTTTAAGCTTTCTATTAAGAAATAATGCACTTTTTTCAAAAAAAAATACATTTTACTTTTTATTACACTATATCTATTCGTGTGAGCGAGAGAGAGAGTGTGTCAGATAAAAAAAGGGTTTGAGAAGATAGATACGTTGATGCGATTATAATCAGATTGCTCAACCGTTGTAATAGTGGCGACGCAAAGACAGTATAAGTATTTATTTAAATTTAATTAATTTTTAATTAGGTTTTAATTTTCTTAAAGCTTAACAAATCACAAAGTTTACTAGAATTATCATATTAATTTAAAAGGTAAATGCGAGGCGTATTTACACCCGTAATATGATGTGCAACCATTAGATTACACTGGATAATACCTGTTATATCGCTAATATTCAATATTACTATTAATATTTGCAATATTACAGGTATTATTCTATATTATAATATCTATAATATTTTTTATTACAGAAATTTAAAGTCTAAACTTGCGAATATTCATAATATTATGGAAAAATATTGAAAATACCACTAAAATATTGAATAACAACGAAAATATTTTCTCAAATTATACGATTTTATTTTTTATTTGCGAATATTAAAATTTTGAGATTTTAGGAATAATATCAAGAAATAAGAAATATCTGAGAATTTTACAAATACAAGTACTTTAAAATAACCGAAAATAGATGCATATTCACTCCCGTAATATGGTGAACAAGCATTGAATAATAATAATAATGAAATTATAAATAATAAAAAAAAAAAATTAAAGTACAACAAAAATATAAGAAAATATAAATAATCGAAAGTATTTTCAAAAAACAACGATTTTATTTTATACTGTCAAATACGATCTCTTACACTCTTTGACGTTTGTTGTGGTTTATAAAATATTGGTTTTAGATTTATTCCTTGTTTGAGGTTGAAACGGTAAAGTGTTTGCATTATTTTATTGAAGTTGACAAATAATAATATTTTTTATAGTTTTTTTTTCTCACATTTTCCGGATTTGTGAAATATTTAGAAATATGCATAATAATACAAAAATATAAAACTTAAAAAAATACGATATTATTACTTGCAAAAACTTATAATATAAAATATTATTCATCAACGCCATAACTATAACTAGCGGTAGGTTTATAATTAAGTTCAAAACATTTTATATTTAATAATTTCATTGTTAATAAATAGGCGAATGCCGCTCCACGTTTGTTATAAACGAAAGTGGGGCCTTTTATTCAGAGCCACGGACCACAGCTACACAATTATTGAAAATATTTTCAATTAATTTAAAAATATGTACTATTATTTGCAAATATCAAGAATTTTATTTATATATTTGAGGATATTGAAAATATAAAATAATATATTCTTATATTTTTTATTTTATAATATTTGATAAACGTTTTATATTACAAAATATACTGAATATTTAAAAAATATTATAATAATATATAATACGGTGTGCATGACTAATCGAAGTGATATCCGCAAATTCAAAATGTTTTTTTTGAATATCATAAAAAATCGCAAATATAAAATACTTTGGTCTCACCTTCAATTTTGAAATGTATATTCTTTTATATATTGTGAACAAACAATAATTTCACAAAAATGGTGTGATTATAAATAATTAATTAATTGAACTTTTTATTATTTTATCAGTTTTTTTTTAATTTATATCACGTTTTAATTTTTTATCCCGAAATTTTATAATTTTTTTTTGCACTAAACCTGCATTTAATTAATTTTAAATTATTATTATTTATTATTTATTTTAGCACGATTTTTATGTTTTCCAATAGTGAACTAACAAATTAGGAGGTTCAAACGAATCGCTCACCAAAAGTGTACCTAAAATAAATGTGCACTAAAACTATTATAAAATACTATATTATATAATAATATTAGGAAAGTTTTTTTACGTAAGATGTATTTTTGGAGGGTGTTATTTAATTATTTGGTGGACAAACATTTTATTTTTCGGTGCACAAAGCTATTTTGGTAATTAGATAAATTTTAATCAAAATTGCCCTTAAAAGGTTTACCCTTTATCACTTTAAAGTGAAAATTGTATTTATATAATTGTATTTCTAAGTAAATATTAAATTAAATAATATAGAAATTTACAAACAAAGTTTATACCGATTAAACCAAGTAAAGTTCTTTCCGTGCCGAACCGGCCACCGGGCACTAAAAGCTAGTATAATATATAAAATATATTAAATACCATTATTTATTAAAATTTTGTTAAATAAAGTTTTTACAAAAATCGAAAAATAAAGATCAAGTAATTATAGCTGGTAAAATTATGTTGTCGCCGACAATTGGGTGTCTACAATTTCAAACTTTGAAAAGTTCTTTTCTGGATTTAAAACAAAAAAACCATGGAAAGAGGATATGAAATGTCCCAGTTGTCCGCGTCACAAAATTATCTGCAATGCCAAAATGTAGACAGTAAATTGTTGACGTAATATTGTGGACTCCAAATCGTCAGTAAACGCAAATAGATGAAGTGTTGAAATAAGTATAAGCAGTAAAATGCAAATGTATGCCTGCAACACAAATCTTTGATGACGTTTACTGTCTCTTAGTTTTGCAGTAGACAAATAGAGGATTTTTAACCGTATTGACTCGGGCAAGTTATACGAGACAGGGTTGCATCCAACTTTTTGGAAGCACTGAGTGGCACAGGTCTAGATTTTGTGGTATAGTTGACCCACTATCTGGTTGTGTTTGTCCAATTTTCGGCTCGTTGCTGCTTTCTTAGCTTTAGAAGCTTTTGTGTACTGACCAAAGTAGAGATGCATTACGATGTACTATAGAGCAGGCCCAGAGATTGCATACTCAGCTCTGCATAGAAAACCTCTAAAAATAAGCTTAAAACATTCGCTGATAAGCTCAACATATACGCTTTTAAAGATTTCGGCATTTTACCGACTAAATCAAAGGTTTCGGAAAAAATGACGGAATTTAAGTGACTACGTAAATTGACAGTTGTGGGATTCACAAGTTATAAGATTCCAAAAGTAAGTTTCAATGTTTTCTGATGGTATATTTTCTTATAATCTCAAAAATGATATTATTCAAAAGTCATTTATTGTCTCATTAAAAAGTATACAAAAAATACTATTTTGAAAATTGGGTTTGGAAATTCGTACATTTTCGTGTAAAGTGTATTACTAATTTTAAAAATAACGATAAATGTAATTATCACAAACATAAATATGTATATATAAAATGGACTTGTGTCCCAAAAGTGATAATGAAACCTTGCATTATCAGTAGTTATTTGTAAGTATAAAAAGTCATTTTTACAGTCGATCCTCTTGCTCTCTAGATGATCTGGTGACCCGATCTACCTGGGGAGAATAGAAACACTGACTGATAGCAAGATTTATTGCTATTAAATCTAATACCACAAATTTACCTTGATTCGAGTTCCCGGACCCATCGACCTTCTGCTGATGGGGCTCCTTGCGATTGATGAACTTGTTCCAGCCACGCAGCAGCACCTGATTCCGGTACTTTGGTGTTGTGAAGGTGTACAGAAGTGGATTCACGGCTGAGTTTAAGGGCAGCACGAACACTACCAGCCAAGCGTAAACGTCGGCTGGTATTTAGGATAAATACAAATTAAGGTGGTTGAATAGATATTTATAATTCTGTTTGATGACACCTTCAATTTCCTGACTGAGTAGAGCCCGAATTTTCATCATCATAATTGGCGTCCAGCACGAGGCGTCTGTGAGCACAATAAAAAAGAATCGAATGGCAAACTCAGAATCAAACATGGCCAACGGAGTGGCACGTCGAGTTCGATAGATCGACACCAACAAGGCCGTGTAAAGTGTGGTCATCAGAATTAGCAGGAACAAATTTATTCCGAGGAATACAAAGGCAGAGTACTGCCAGCCGATTTCAAATCGTTCGTTCAGATGCAATGGGAAGCAGGTTCCCGTGTATGTGCCATAAAATCGATTCGTTGTCCGCCAGTGTATCACTAAATAATTAAAAATATTTTTAAATCTTATATTATTCTATTTCTTTTAAACTTACTCGGAACAATGGCAATCGTGAATCCTATCAACCAAATGGCAAACATGTACACAAACACATTCTGGGTGTTGAGCCTGCGATGACCACCAAACGGATCGGCGATCAACAGAAATCGTTCCACCGACATAAAGGCCAATATGAGCAGAGACACCTCCGAAGATACCATGGCCAGCACACCGGCCACCGAGCAAGTCCACGAGTCGGCCCAGTCCAGAGCGATCTCTCGATAATGTCCACGAAAGCGTAGATCTTGGACGCAGATCACAATTAAATATACACCCATCACGATATCAGCGACAGCTAGATTCTTGATCACCAAACTGACGGCTCGATTCTCATCGCGATACGTGAATCGTCCCAACAGCACTAGACTGTTGCCGATGAACGTAAGCAATGTCATCATCCAGGCGGAGTAACGCAGCACCGCATTCGAGAGTAGATTTTCCAGGGATGAAATTCCTAAAATTTGCAATTAAATCAATAACATATAAATTGTCTCTAGCTTATCTTCACCATCTGAATTTGGCATGCATTTCTTCACGTGCGGTGTCATCGAGCAATAGTAAAACTTTTTGTAGAAAATGGCGCGCAAGTTTTTCATCTTAATGATTGCACCGAATTCGATATTCTCAAATGCGATTCCGTCTAGGTTTCTAAAACAGTCACAATAATATATTGATTATGTATTTTGTATTGATTAATTTTCTTACAGGTAGGAAATATTGTTGTATGTGAATAGTTCATCTGTGATCATCAAGTTGTTTTTGCCGAGAAATCTATCAAAATAATGCATGATTATATATATTTTTTATGGATGGGTGAATCATTTTTTTTTATTTCTTTGTCATCTCCACCGTAAAAATGGCAACAGTGCGATTTTTAAAGATGCCATCAGTGTGAATTTTTACCGTAAAAATGGCAACTGTGTAATTTTTACCGAAAAAATGGCAACTTTATGATTTTTACCGTAAAGATAGTCACGTTGTGATTTTTACAGTAAAAATGTTGACCTTTGTATTTTTCCAGAGATAAATTAAAAAAGTTTCAATTTATTTTCTATTTTTACAAATATACTTACAGAGCATCAAGATACAACAACGGCTGAAAGATTTTCGCTGGCAGCGTATGCAATTGATTGTTGGACATCCGTCTGAAACAGCAAAAAGTTATTTTAAACAGTTTCTGTTGCAGCTGACATGGAAATTGATCTTATAAAGTGCAATAGCTTGATAATATTGAGAAGTTCAAATAAAGTCCCATCGATGCGTTTTATAATACCCCAAGCAATCACCCTCATCCTTTGCACATGCATACAAATGGTAATATATAAAATATAAAGTAATATGTATATTGCACATGCACATGCATCGAAGTCATATAATAATATTTACGCATGCTCTTGCCCACAAAAAGGGGGTTTGTATGAGATTGTTTGTGTGCACTTACAGTTCGCGTAGGTCAGTCAACCCAAGGAATGCTTTGGAATGGATAAATCCTATCTGGTTGTAACTCAGACTCCTGCAAAATATATATTTTTGCTCATCATATACCGATTCTTTAATAAATAACTCGAGTATACCTACTATTATATTGTATATAGAGTATATGTATACATAATGAGAGATAGATTGATTCGAGCATGTTTGTTCAATTTGTGTTTGTGATAGTGTGTGTGTGTGCGTGTGTGAAAGAGTGCTTTCAAGTTGCCATGTAGCAACAGAGGACCAAGAATTGTTTGATCATAGATAAAGGATTAGATTTCCGTGGAGAACGTTAGGACATCTAATATACTCGTATGTAATTCAGTTTGCTGGGGTTCATCGCATTTTATACATAAATATATAGACATATAGAATATATATATATATACAATATATAATAATATTTTATCATGATGCATTTGCCGGTTAGCTTCTTCCATATAGTAATTGTATTTATTCTCTAATGAGTTGTCATAATATATTATTATGTGGCAACAGATTTTTCTTTGGGGAGAAAAACACAATAAACCAAAAATGTCATTTAATATAAATGTATTCTATTCTATTTTTCTGGTCTGGAAAGCTCATAAATTTTGTAAACTCGAATCGACACCATAATCCGCAGCAATGGCCTGTTGCCATGTAAACATATTAAAAAACTATTTTAATAATCTTTACTCGTGTCTCGTGACTTGATAGGATTTTTTTATATAAAGATGGAATTTTAAAATTGGTCGTTGCCAAATCACAAAATAACTTGCAAACTGGCGGCCTAAATAAGGTTTTATGAAAATAACTTGTTTCCGCTACATTTAAAAAGTATAATTTTCTACAAAGTTGACGAAAAAGCAATTTTCTAAAATTTTCTATAATACAAATTTTTGACCGAATTATTGTTCACAAATTATGAGCGGGAAAACGGAGCGGTTTAGCAATTAATAATACATTTTAATTTTCTATGCAGTTTTTTTAGATTTTTATACTATTGTCCATATTTTGTAACTTTTAAATTATATATATATATATATTGATGATGATGATGATGATGGAAAGTGATGGGGTACAGTCTCGAGTGAGCCCATTGTGCTATAATCTGAATTTATGAGTCGGCCGACCTAGAGGATTCTACCCGATCTCTTTACGATCTTCGTAATCTTACTAAGAGGAAGTCTGTAGAGCGAGTAAAAGGAAATCTTGTAGGATTGGATGATTTGACATATGTTCACTTATGACTCGCATAGTTAATTGCTCGCATTTACTAGAAATATATCCAAGTAGCCCAACAGATGCAGGTGCTTGTTTAGCTGGCAGTGACAAGTGAGGATACAGCATTCAATACCGAGCTCCTCAGAAATATTTTCGATGTCTCCCTCCGGTTTTTTTCAGTTAACTGGCTACTTTTCATTACCCTTTGATGAGGACTTTCAACAATCCCTGAAGTTTGGCATTTGTGCAGCCTACCCAGATTCCGACAAAATGAAGGTGTTGAGGTGCAGGCACAAAAGGACTTTTAAAGCAGATGTGATTAGACTGATGGTTCTCTCATGGAACTTGATATGTATAAATGCAAACGATTAGTCATATGGTCAATACCTTCCTCGCTCTCTATACCACCACACAATGGAGGCGTATAATGCGAGAGGTCTCTTTATTGATAAGTAGAACCAGTGGACTGGGAAACAGCCCCAAGACTTAGTCTAGGTAGTTTTTCCAAAAATAAAGTTTGTTGTATAGTATAACACCAAGTTATTTAACTTTTTAAATAAATTTTTACCTAAATTGATTGGAAGGTAGTAATTCTATCTTGTTTTTTTTTCTGGTAAAGGGAATTGTTCCAGTCTTTACGGCGTTAATACAAATTCCTTCATACCATTGGGATATAATTGTCAAAGCGTGGACATTAGATAACACAAAATGCTTGAAATACAGAGGGAATAACCGTAATGTCGTCAGCATAACCTAGAATATAGAAGCCTCTCTTATTAGTGATTACATTATTGACCATCATACTCCATAGCAGGGAAGGAAGAACTTCGTCCTGAGGTGTATATCTTTTTGCCAAAACCCTAACAGTTGTATCTCCATCTTTAAAGTGGACAATTCTGTGCTTAAGCATAGCGTCTACCCATTATTAGGGAATGTATCGATGGCAATTTTCTAGTCGACCAGGGCTTTTCTGCCCTCGTCCCATGTCGTGCATGGGATATTCAGTTAAGACCTCATCTCTAATGAGTCTATCGATAATACGCTTGACAGACTTAAGAAAGAAGGAGGTCATTGTGATGGTCTAAATGTTTTGGTAGTTATATAGTTTGACTGCGCTGGTTTATGAATGAACTCTAAGCGAACATTCCACCATTTTTGAAGAAAGCGGCGCCGGCGGCGACATCTGGTAATTACAAATTTTAGGATTTCATAAGGACACTAAACTCAACAAGACTGCCAAATTTAAACTTTTCCTGACTCTTTGCAAGCTCAAAATACCTTTTGACTGTACTGGAAGTAGTTATCTAGTTATGACAATTCATTGTTTCTGGGACATCCTTTATTTATTTTTACATCATCTCGTAGCTGGTTTATTGTTAATACACGAGTAGTCTGGTCGCGGTATTGAATTCTGTCTGGGGTGAAATGTAGAGCAGATCATTTATATATAAATATGATCTGCGTATGTATGTGTTTATAAGTTAATGTGTAAATGGTAAATGTATGTAATTGTATAAGTGTTTTAAAATTAGTATGTCTAAGAGTACTTATGTTTAAGAGATATTAAGGGGGAGGTGACAATATAAATTATGAGTCACCACACATGTAAACATATTATAATAAATAAAAATATATACATTTAGGACACCCTGTAAAATAATTTTCTGCGTGAACCAAAAAAAGACGATTTGCCATTTTTTTTATTTTTGTTTACTATCTACTAAAAATAATTCGTATATCGTAATAAGCTTTTTGGGACAGATAAAAACAAATTTGCATAAATAAGTTTTTGCTCCGGAAAAAACCCGGCGTAATTAATTAAAAATATCCGGGATGCATTTTTTTTTCTTTTACACCTAGCTGTCCTCCAAATTTAAATTCTCTAGGACCGTAAGGTTTGGGCACTGATACTAGATGACGGACAACGCGGGATTATAAGTATTCTTGTATTAGCTACGCTGGTACATAAGCCTAAAACTTATAATTATATACCTTTGCACGGTATAAATATTTTTTTTTAATAATTTTAATTTTTCCAATAATTTTATAATATTTAATTATTATTTTGTGTTAATATTAATAATAAAAAAGAAGTAAATTATTTATTAATAAAAACAAATTACATATTTATTAATAATAAATTAATTGAAAACAAAATTAATTAATATTTTTAATCAATTTAACCTGATTTTTAAAGATATATTTTCAACCTAATTTAATAGCACAATAGGCCCATCCCGTTGCAGGCCCGCATTCCATCATAATCATCATCATCATCATCATCATCATCATCATCATCATCATCATCATCAACCTAAATAAAATACTTTTCTTAATAAGCTTTAAATTGTCATTCTAGTCGAGATACACTTTCCGGTATAACTACTAAATAACGACTTATCTCATTTTATAACCAAGATTGATGGGCGATATCTGTTTTTTTTTAAATCGGAATTTCTATATTAAATATGGCATTTTGAATATCAAACATAAATATTTTTGTATTTTCAGGATGTAACGGTATAAAGCTGATATCACACGATTGACGCAACGCGCAATTTTTTAGTGCAAATCATAAAAAATTAAAAAAAATATTCCGGCTACATTGATTTAAAAATTATATGCACCAATCGTGTGATATTAACAAAAGTTTTGATCTTTCAAACGCAATTTTTGTCTTATATTGGTTCACACGTTCATGAACGACACATCACTAGCAAGTATCGGCAGCTGTCGGAAGCACAAGTTGGCAGCAGTGTGATACGAATTCAAAAACTTTTTCATATTTAGGGATTTTGAAATATGGTATTTTTAATTTTTGAGATTTTCTCTCGAATTCCTTGTTTAATCCTAAAAACCAATATTATATAAATAAAAATATATAAACCAAAATA